>PVIA01016867.1:0-17503 GCA_004024845.1 Tonatia bakeri | reverse complement strand
GCCTGAGAGATGTCGGCTGAGGCTTGAACTTGAGAGAACTTGAGATTGCCCTCCTCGGCTTCCCATTGCCCAGCTGCGTAATGATCTCCCATAATTTGTTCCTTCCTCATTCTGCAGTCTGCGATTACCCTGGGAGAGCGTGCATCTTAGAGGTTCACCGTGGGTGAAGTTAACGTGCCAGAGACTTCCAGAAGGTTCCGCCCAGGAGGTCTACCTCCCCTTCTGGTGGGGGCAAGTATCTGAAGTACACGGGTGCGTGAGACCCCAGGCTGAGTGAGCGTTAGCCAGACCTCCCTCCTCCTCACCTTCCGTTACTGACCTCGGGCTGCACGCCAGTCGGCTCATCACACCCGTGTCGGAAACTCGGTCGCTCGCAAATGGAATTGATGCCTGCAATCAGAGCTGCGTGTCCGCCGAAATCTGGCAAGGAGAGGGCTCCTGGCGTGGGGCGAGCCCTGTCACTGGGTGTTAGACCTGATCACACTGCTCTGTGATGAGTCCAGCCCCGAAGCCCCGCCAGAGTGAGGACAGCCAGCCATGCGTCTCCTTGGACAGTGTCATGGCCCAGTCCCCGGAGGGGCCCCCAGGAGAAGATGACAGTCTGAATGTTGTTGCCTGGAGACCCAGAGTCTGGTGCCCGGGCTTTGGAGGAAGGTACCACTTCATCCCAGCCACGAACAATACACAGACCCCTGGGCACGGCTGGGTATCGATAAAGCTTTATTGACAGGACAGGCAGCAACGGTGGCTCTCGATAAATAGCAGCTGTTATGGGGCCATGCGGACGTCCAGACACTCTCTAAGCAGGGTGCCCGGAGTTTCCTTACAGGTCAGTCATTAGTGAAGACAGACGCCGTCTGGGGGGACCTGGAAGATGGCATGTGGCTTTGTCAAGACTCGTTTCCGTTGCTTAATTTTCGGGCGTTGTGGAGGCAGAAGCAGAGGCCACAGAGATGCAGCCACAAGCCAAGGACTGTGAGAAGCTTCTAGAAGCTGGAAAAAGACGAGGCCACAAATCCTCCCCTCGATCCTCCAGAAGCAAACGGGCCCCCAGCCCTGAGCACACTCTGGTTTCAGCCCGGTGAGATCCGTGGAAGACCGACCGGCAGAACTGGACGGTGCTGCTTTGAAAGGAAGTCAGTGGCGGTGGCTTCCCGCGGCCGAGGGAAGGGACGCAGTCAGGAGCGAACCTGGAACATTCTCCGTGGGTCACACGCAGGTTCCTGCGCTCACGGTCTGGCTGCCTCGCAGGGGGCCGAAGCCTGCTCGGACTTCCTTCCCCGCTGTCCTTCCCCGGATGACCCCCTGCAGCGTGGGCCCCGGCACGCGGGACACGCTCAGTCCGTGTGTATGAAGTGAACTCTGTGAGCACATTACAAACTGCTGAGGAAAGTCCTCACCTCCCCGGACAAGGAGCGAGACGCACCCTCTACTCTGCTTGGGAAAACGTGCGAGAAACGTCGGCTCCATTCCTCTCTGGCCACGCGGGGCTGCTGGGGTCCCACCCTGACCTCTGTTCTGTCAGGCACGCCTCTGCTTTCTTATCGTGGGGCCAAAGGAGACCTGGGAGGGTGGCTGCCTGCGGGACCGGGCCCGGGACGGGGCACGCAGCCCTGGGGTCCGGGACCGCTGGCGTGTGCCGGCTCGGCTCACACGGTCTTGGCTTTCAGCTCTTGTTCCTCCACGTACGGTGTCTGCCACCCTGCTCTCGGCCTGGAGGGCTGTTTGGGGGTGACCTGAGAGTGTGGGGAGGGTCTCGCACCCAGCCGAGTGCTGGCACAAGGTGGGCAATGACGTAACGCTGCTACCACCGTCCTCGGGCTCCGCCCGTGTGGTGTCAGAGCCTGTGGCAGAACCACCACTGCAGTTCATGTTGGTGACGATGGCCCATCTTCCGTTTACAGCCGTGATTCACGTCAGGCGTGACTTCGATGCTGGGAGACTTGGTTCTGTCCTGGGGCCATCTGTGGGGCACCTGGCAGTGAGGATGGGGCTCCGGGGACAGGCTGGGCGTGGTCCCTGACCCCCAAGGAGCGCGGTCTGCCGAGAGGTCCTGTGGGCAAGCAGGCCTGAAGTTTCCGTGAGGAGCTCCTGACACCTGCTGGCCGCTCTGCGCCCGGCCCTGTGCTGCCTGTGGCGTCGAGGCCCCTGTGCGACGCTGAGCCGGCCCAAGGAGGCCCTCAGGGCGGCCCAGCCTTGTGGCTGGCCGTTCCAGAAGCTCCCCCACAAGCCGATGGAAAGAGGAAGCTGGAACCTGGAGGAGAAAACTTAAGGGTGGGCTAGCCGGGTGGCCCCGCACCTGGATTTTGGAGCCCCTCACATAAGCAGAGCTCATCCCCCAGTGGCTCCAAAAAGCCATTTAATCAGTCCAATATGCCACTCTATACACGTCACACACACAGAGCCAGATTCCTGAGTGGCACTGGGAGAGGAGTGCCCTACTGAGAGGGACGCTCCTGCAGTTTGGGGCGATGACCCAGCACAGGGACCCTGGCAGCTGACCCTTCAGCCTTTTCCCCAGAGCCCTGTGCTGAGATGGGGCAGAGTAGCTGCGAGGCGAGGGCACCTGCAGGGACGTCTGTGTCGCCGGCGGGGCTATGTGCAGAAGGTCAGAGGGAGGGGAGGAGAGGACAGGAGGTCCGTTAGGCAGCAACGAGCCACATGCTCAGATGTCACACAAGAGAGCGTGTCATTGCTGATCCACGTCAGCCTGAGCGCCAGAGGGTCGTGAAATTCGAAGTCTCGTTTTGATTCCTTCCCCCACTAACCTCACACCAGCATCCCCTTAGCCCGCCAGGCAGGCTCCCCATAGAGGCAGTCTCTCTGAGACATGGGCCAGGCCGGTGCCTCTCCAGGCCGGCCCTTGGCTCACGCCTGGGAAACCCCACGCCCCCCATCTCAAAGGCGCAGGTGTGGCAGGAGCCCCATTCCTGAGACAGTATTCCCCCCACCGGCCACCTCACCACAGAACTTGCAACCCCTCTGTGTCCAACCTCGAAGAACATCCACGTGGAGGAGGATTGGAAGATGCCACGTGCAGGCTGGCAAAACACCTCAAGAACCGAAGTCTCTCCATCGGCCCTGGACTTGTTCCCCGGCCTCCTTTCTCCTCTGGTCCGGGTGCTGCTGGCTCCCTCTGGGTCTGTCCTGAGAGTGTGTGCGTGTGTGTGCATGTGGGCATGTGCGTGTGTGTGTGTGCAAACAGAAAATATTAGGGATGACGTCCAGAAAATCTGGAGAGTGAGTTTGGTGGCAGAAAGATGTACATGCTGATGAAAAATATTTTAAATTCTCACTTAGTATATTTCTATACTTTTAAACAAGATTTTGTTTATTCATTTTTAGAGGAGACGGGAGGGAAAAGAGAGGGAGAGAAACGTGGATCGGTTTCCTCCTGCACATGCCCCCGGGAACTGGGGACCGAGCCTGCAGCCCAGGCATGTGCCCTGACCGGGAACTGAACCGGCCACCTTTCACTTTGCGGGATGATGCCCATTCAACCGAGCCCCACCGGTCAGGGCGTTGCTACACTTTTCTTGTACAACACCATCGTGCTGCCCAGGCGGAAGGGGGCAAACCTCGGCTTCGGTCACAGTACCTGTGTGTCCCACCGCAGGTGTCTCTGGCCCACTGCGACCGAGCGCCGGGGCAGAGGGGCGAACAGCAGCATTTAGCAGCAGCGTTGGGGTTCGGAGCCGCGAACACACCTGCACGTAACACTTTCTCTCTCACAAGGAGGAGGCTCCCGGCAGCTGAAGCCCCTTATCGATCTTGTACCTTCTGCGCTCTGTTATTCTTTATGAAAACAACAATGCCCAGATAAAGAAATCACTTCAACGGATGAAAATGCCACTTGTGACGAACAGTGATGACAAGTGGCCGATCTGTCCCTTTTTCTGCACGACGCAGTTTGAAATGGCAGAGGTCAGCGTTAAGAATAGAACCACCAGGTGACCCAGCAATCCTGTTTCTGGGTATCTATCCAAAGAAACCCAAAATGCTAATTCAAACGTACGCATCCCAATGTTCACGGTGGCTTTACCCAGAGTGGTCACGACACAGAAGTCCACAGGTGCCCACTGACAGGTGAGCGGAGGAAGCAGCCGCGGTGTGCACACGCGCTGGGCTGGATACTGCTCGGCCGCGAGGCGAGACCTTACCGTCTGGAACGACTCGGGCAGACCGGGAGGGTGCTGTGCTAACTGGAAGCCACATGGACTCACAGAGGCAGGGACCATCGGACGAGAGGGGCTTGGGGACGCCGGGGGGCGGGGGGGGAGGTAAGGGGAGGGACTGAGAAGCACAGATGGGCGGTTCCGGAACAGTCTCGGGGACGCCAAGTCCAGCACAGGCAGTGTGGCGGACAACAGGGTGGTAACTGCCTACGGTGACGGGTGGGGGCTGGACTGACCAGGGCATCGCCGCCTAAGGTACATAAATGTCGAATCACACTCTGTGTGCCCTGAAGCAAATGTAGTATAGAATGTCAACGATCATTGAAAAGTTTAAAGAGAACCCTAAATCCTCACTGTTACTATCGTCAGCGGGGGCTGGCGTTGGAACAGTGAAGGGGGCCACGCCTGGAAACTCCTCCGTCTGCATTTTGTTGCTCCACACTCGGTCTCCTGGCCGCGGGGCGGAAGCCAGCGGGCCCCTGGGTCTCAGTCCCCCTACCGCGCCGCCGGGCTCTCCCGGGCCGCAGGGACTCGGGCCAGCCCTGCTGTGGGATGGAGCCACACCCACGGGCAGAAGTGATGAGGGACCAGGAGCCCCCACAGAGAAGGCCGGAGCCTCCCCAAGTTTGGGCCAAGGGCGTACCCCAGATCGCCTCAGGGGAAACCCCCGGGGGACGAGGGTGTGAACGGGACGACACTCTGAAAAGTGCGGCGGAGAGTGTGGACTTCTGGTGCAAGGGGGGGTGGCCCCTCTCCGGCTCCTCTCCCTGCTCTTGGGGAGGCGGTTACTTGACGGGGTCAGTGGTCAGTACCACCCCCGAATTCACCGCCACTAGCTTCCTATCTAATGGGCTCCGAGGGCCGCACCCCCGTGCTTTTTGTTCTGTTTATTCTTCCAACCAAAGATAAAGGCCTTTTAGTTCAAACAAATGAAGTCGTTCCGTTAGCCAGCGGCGTGTCTGAATGGCTTGTTTTCGGGCCCCCGTTATGAGAATTCAGCACAAACCTTATTAGATGTTCCTGCTCCTTTTCAAATCTCCGTAAATCACCCTCCTGGGGCCATTAGCCTCTGCGATCGGACGGAGTGAATTTTGCAGGCGTAAGAAAACACATTTGCCTGGATCCACAAATGTGGGGTCTGTAAAAGAAGCCAAATATTTGAAATTGCTCACGGGAACACGGGAGTGTTGGTCTGAGAAGGCGGCGTTCCCCCGGGACTCGGGGGTCTGGAAGTGCAGCGGAGGCAGGAGGAGGGGACAGAGCAGAGGGTCGGGCCAGCTGTGCCCCTCACGCACGGGCCTCTCCGTCGGTCCAGCAGGGCGGGGTCCCGAAGACCCCTGTGCCTTTCCGCCTTTCCTTCCCTTGCGCTGTGCTAAGCTGCAGCGTGAGCATGTTGGGGGGGTCATGATACGATTAGAATGAGACGGTCCTGTACCCCAGACTCGGTCCCCAGATACCCTCGCTGGGGAACCTCAGAGAGCAGGCTTCAGCGAGCGGTGGGCTGGAGCCCAGGTTCGACCTCGGTGTCCGTGCCCAGGAGGCTTCAGCCCGCGGGCCCCCCATTTCTGATTTTATTTCAGAAGCGACAACATCCCCCTGCCAGTGCAGCCTCGAAGGGTCCCTGGCCCTGTCTGCAGATTCAGCCCCGGGCCTGGCATGTAGTAAGCACTCCGTCCGTGGCCCCTGTCCTCATCTCTGCAGCCTCAGACTAGAGGTCTATAGCCATGCCCCGGCGTGGTTTCTGAACGGCCTGGAAAATGGGAACGTCAGCGAGCGCCCCCCCACCCCCCCACTGCCTGCGTCAGAAGGCAGAGAGTTACCAGCCACCGCCTCCGATTAAGTGGCCCGTGCCCTGTTTCCGGGTGGCCAGCAACCAGGGATGGCTCGTAATTATTAAGTAGTTACAAAGGAGGGGGAGGCAGAAAGTGCAACAGAAACACGCCCTGGCCCACAGGGTCTAAAGTTTTGGCCAGCCAGCCAGCCCCGTGGGAAAATGGAGAGCTGGCCGCCTGGACGAAGGGTTTCTCGAAGCCCTATGCTGAGCAGAGGTCAGGGCTCGTGGCCACGCCCTGAAGTCCTTCCTGCTGAGTCTCGGAAAGGCAGAAGCTCCCTGCCAGAAACATTTTTAAATTTAAAAAAGACATCAGGAATGTAAAAAAACAAACATTCTGTTCATGTTATATTTGTATACACACACACACATGAAAAAATCCATAAGCATCTATCGGAAAACTATTAGGACCCAGAGGTAAATTTGTCTGAGTGGCTTCTATCATTGAATCGGCACAGAAAGGTCAGTTGAGTATCTGTGTGCCCGTAATCTACCACAGCCGACGGTGCTATCGAGATTTATTCGTTTGTCTGGAAATGACTTCTAAATGCCATTACAATGGCATAAAAGTGAAACAGCTAGGAATAAATTTAGAGAGAGAGATGTTTGACTTTTGCATGAAAGCGATGAAACGTTACTACGAGAAATTTAAAAAATACGCAAATGGGTACATGACGCTCCTGTGCTGAAATGAGGGACCGGACACAGGTGTCGGCTCCCCCCAGACGACGCTCGGTGTTGCCGACACCCAGCCGCATTCTCAGCAGACGTTTTTGGTCAAAATTCACATGTTGACTCAGACACGCCCATGAAAATGAAAACGCCTACCAAGGAAAAACGCCTTGAAGAAGTCATACAAGTTGGAAGATGCCGTTCCTGGAGGGGGAGGCATGTGAATGTAACGGGGACTTAGACAGCAGGACGGCGGCGTGAGACCAGACGGGTTGGCCGAGCGGAGAGCCCGGTGGCGTGCTCACACCACCTGCGCTCGGCGCTCGGTTCCGGCAGAACCGTCGGCACAGAGACGCGGGGAGAGCTCCCCTCTTCAGCAGACGATGCCGGCTCGTTGGGTGTCATGCAGGGACGACTGACTCCACACTCAGCCGTGAGCTCCAGCCGGACTCTCGAACCGGCGGGCACGGCGGGCCAGTCGGGTTTCTCGAAGAGGGCAGCGGAGACCATCGGCTCGCCCTCAGCGTGCACGGAGACCCTCTGAGAGGGCTCCAACGCGGTGGCTGTGAAATCAAAGAGTTATACGTCGGACTGTGTTAGACTTAGCACCTAACGGGAAGCGGAGAGCAGGAGAAATTCCTTTCAGTGCGTGCGTTCACGAAATGGCTTGTTTCCAGAATCTAGAAAGAACTCTGAAATCAACAAGAAATGACATACAACCCCACAGGGAAAATAAGGCAGTCAGTGTGCATTGTCATTTCACAAGACGCCCAAATGTCCTGTCACTAGACCCATTCCCGCTCGTCCCCTCCGGTTATGGGGACAGTGGAAAACAGCCACTGCAGACAGCGACCCGGGTCCCCCTCTGTGGCTGAAGTTCAGACGAAGAGAGGAGACCTTCAAGGCCGACGTTGTTTCTTCTGTAAAGTGGGTTTGGTGTGACCGCCCCCGGGTGGTGGCAGAGTGACCCCGCGGCGTGTTCCTGGACCGCTGGCCGCCTTGGCCAGGAGAGAACTCACATCTCACACGCTGACAATGTCTCGCCCGCCCAGGGCGAGTGGGAGAGTTGTGTCTCCCCCACCCTGTGAGCTGGCGCCTAAGACATAGCTCTGGTCGTTTTATTCCCGGCAAGGCTCTGTGTCCACGAAAGGAGAGCCGTAACTCAGGCCCACACTCTTAAAGGCACTAACCTGCTGGTAATTGGTTTGACCATTAACGTTTGCATGATGCACGGCGTCTTCATTGCGAGGCCGTGGCCGGAGACACATCACCCCGTTTCCCAGAAGCCCTCGGAGAAGGCTGTCCTGGAGCCGGCGGTGATTCAAGATCGCTCTCCGACGGCGTGTCCTGCCTCCACCTTCCCCACAGCCGACAAAGGTGCTCCTTTCTGCTTCAAGCTGAACTGCTCTGGGGACACGGGGCTGAGTTCTGTTGCTATTTCCGGAGTGTTCAGATAGGCTTGTTTCATCCTTCTTTGATGATGGTAGCTGGGGGGTAGAAGGCACCACAACACGGATTTCCTGATTTCCGGTTCACCTGTGTGCTGAAGCCTCAATTTTCTCAGTGATTAAATGTATACTGTGAGTGGGCACATGTACCGTGAGATGGTGCACGTGTGTGTCCATCTGCGCTGTGCATGCACCCCGGTGCACACGCGTGTGTGCCCACCTGTGCTGTGCATGTACCCCAGTGCACACATCTGTGTGTCCATCTGTGCTCACCGGCACCAGTTGTGGGGAGGACAGGCCTGGTTCTCATGACAAGCACGGGGAGGGGGCGTGTTGTCCACGCACTGTGACATGTGATGTCAGAGGGCCACATGGATGGATGGGGGCCGGTGAGTGGGAGCCTCGGCTTCCCCAGGGATGACGGGAACCTGCAGGTTTGAAGGACGTTGGTCTGAAGCCGGGTCTTGAAGGATGTGCTTGTCAAGAAGGGAATGAAATGCGTCCTTGGCTGACAGAAATGGGAAATCGTCCTTCAATTCAGTACCCCACCCAGGAGCGCCCTTCCTCCGTGGGAGGGAGTGGGAGCTTCTTCTGAGCCTCTGTGGTGCCCAGAGCCTCCTGAGGCGGGGAGGAGAGACGGATGTTTCTACCTGCCCAAGGGCCCAGGTGAGCGCCCAGCTTCACCCGGGCCTCCCCAACGGTTTGGGACAGACTTTGTAATGGAGTTTTATCTGCTTGGACGTTTTATTTGGGTTAAAGTAAACTCAGGCAGCACCCCCCCGCAAATAAAGCCCGAGGTGGACACACACACCGTGCAGTGTCGGTGCGGGCAAGGAGTTCACGTGGCAGAATTCCACGCAGCACCGTGGGAAGAGGTCCTGGGGACCAGGCTCGGAGGCGGAGATTTTCCTCGGGCAGCGTGTGGTTGTTCACGAGCGAGGGGGCGATGGAGCCTGCTCCGTCGTCCCGGTGAAGTGTCGTTAGGGGTTAAAGCGGGCTTCACCTGCCCAAGCTCCACGGGTCAAAGCCCAGGCCGCGGGCCCCCACAGGTGTGTGTGGAACTGGCTGCTGTCAGGCCCGTGTGTGACCTTCGAACCACAGATCTGAATGTTGGCGAGGGACTGCACTCCGCGTCGGATGTGGTTTCTAAGAAGGCGGCTCACGGTCCCAGGAGTCCAGGCAGAGTCTTGCCGAGAAGCCAGAGCAAAGCAGCAACGTGACACCTGAGACAGTTTTCAGATTCTTACTGGTTTCGGCGGAAGCTGGCGGGCAGCTGCTGCCTTGGCGTTGACCTTGGGGACGTCACATGACAGGGGACGTCATTGTCACTGTCTGCTCCAGAGAGAGCAGGCCCCTCGACTTCCTGCTCCCAATGGCCACAGGGTACACGGACCCCATGTCCCAACTCAAATGCGAAGTTAAAGGACGTGACACGGTGTGAAACGCCAGGAGCAGGAAATGTGGCCACCGTGGACCCGTGAGAACTGAGGTTGCATCATTGCACACCATTGCACATGCACACTAGGACTACAATCTGAAAAGAACTCAACCTCTGCCATTTGAAAATTCAAGCCAGGTATCCAAGGAGGCGTTTTATACATTTCACATTTTCCCAAGCACTAAAAGTCACCACTCGTTTTATATAAAATGCGTGTTGGCGTGTGCGTGCCAGTCGCTGAGCCCAAAGGGAAAGCTGTGAGCAGCCAAGAACACGGGTCCGACTCAGGCTCACGCCGTGCTATACACACACGTTTGCAGCCCCGCCAAATGGAAGCTAAGCGGCTGAAGCAGACGGTGGGGGCCAGGCTCAGTCACGGGGCACGCCGCATTTTGCCGTGTATAACGCACACGTTTCCGCCCACGTGTTTGAGGGGAAAATAAGGATGCACATTATACAGGGGCATAGCAATGGGTGTAATAATCCCGTGGATAACGCACAAAATGTGGGTGGGCATCACACACGGCAAATGCGGTATCTCTAGCACACAGCACAGGCGCCGTACGTACCGCTTACCGAGTGAGTGACTGAGTGATTGCTATGTCGCCGCAGAGTGTCTGTGTGAACCGGGGCCCAGGAGAGCATGAAGACACGGAAGCTTGTGGTGGGTGGACCCTGAGGACACAGGCTCCATTCCGGGGTGTGTGACCACGTCACATCATGACACAGTCCGAGGGTCATCGGTGAGGCCTGCTCCACTGGGGGGGGCCCATGTGCCCCGTGAGGCCCTGGCTTTTCGTTGCTGGGACAACACTCCGGGGCAGGGACAGGTGTGCGGACGTGTGCTCGGAGGGCCACCAGCACAGACGGGCAGGCCGGGCACTGAGCAATGGGGGGCGACACACACACCCCACCGCCGTCATCGCAGAAGTGTGCCGTTACCACGACATTGGTCTGGCGGAGGGTCTAAGGAAGGAGTGGCTGATTCTCACACATACTTAGCAACGCCACTCGGGGAGGGGCACCGAGCTGGAATGGGGAAGTCCAGTGATGTGTAACAGTATCCGAAGTTCTGCTTATTTACTGTCAGGTGTCGTCGTTCCGAGCATAGCCACCTGGGCCAACCCTTGGAAACGAGGAAGAGCAGACTGGGGGTGGGGGCGCTGCTCACGGCGGCTTTTCCGTGGACGTGTGAGGCGTCACCTTCACCACAGAGAAGTGGAAATGCGTACAGACCTCACAAGGGTCAGTGTGCAGGGATCCTGTGTTACAAACGCACAGCGTCCCCACAGGGTCACAGGGTCTCCAAGACATGAAGGCACGGTCCGACGTTGCACCGGTGAGCTCACGGGCTCGAAATGTTTCCCCAGCTTCTGCTGCCACCGCTGCCGCCTCCGCCACTGCCTCGGCATGCCGGGGAGCATCGTGGTTCTGCGGCGGGCTCGGTGGGGCCTGCCGCTCTGCCGAGTGCTGGCAACGTCACGTCCCCGAGCCTTAAGCAAACGGCGCCCTGTCTTGCTCTTCCCGTTCGCCAGTGGTGACGGTGCAAGGCCGGCCGCCATCCCCACGGGTTCACGTGGGGACACGCAGCAGGTCAAGGGGACGGAGTCCAATGACACACAGGACCCTTTTCAGATCTACGCCCTCGCAGCCACGGGCTCTCATTAGCTGTGAGAAAAAAGCCCCCAGCATAGCGAGCCCACGCCCAACCTCCCCATTAGCGCCTAACAAGCGAGATTTCGCTCGGGGACACGGCACTGGGGTCCCAGCTGGGAGGAGTGTGTGCTGAATTTCCAAATTAATTCCCAGGCTCTTCCAGAACCCGCCCGGAGAGGAAAGTAATGGAGACAAATTGTTTTAAGTCCAACTTCAGAAATGGAATTAGGGACGACCTTGGGCAGCTGTGGCTTTTTTTTTTTTAATCCTTACCTGAGGCCATTTTTGTTTCCATTGCTTTTAGAAAGAAAGGAAAGGGGGGAGAGAGGAACATTGAAGGGAGAGGAGCAGCAATTGGCTGCCTGCCTCTTAAGCCTGGCCCGGGACGGCAGAGCCCCCACCAGGGACTGCACGCGCCAGGGTCAGAGGTCCAACCCGCAGCCTAGGTCTGTGCCCTGACCAGGAATTGAACCCGCAACCTTCTGGTGACGGGACGACATCCAACCCACTGAGCCACAGGGGCCAGGGCAGCTGTGGCATTTCATGTGCGACTGGAAGGCACGTTCAAACAGAGCTTGGAATTGTTGGCCGAATCTGTGAAGTCTCTTTTTCCCCTCAAAAGCTGTTTGTTCACATTCTTTGTCCTTTTCAACGAGGTTCCAGGGTTAACCGGGGGCGGGGGTTGGGGGGAGGAAGCGTGGGCTTAGCTTGTGCCGAAAGCGGGCCTCTTTGTGCTTGAAGGTGGGTTTTGTCCTTTTGGGCACACGGATTTGAGCACCTGCCTCTCACATCTCACAAATAAACAGGCGAGATAGAAATCTTTCTTCCACTAAAGAAGAGACGGGATTTAGGGAAGTGCTTGCAACTGCAAGGAAAAAGCTGTTGGCTACTTCATAAAGAAAAAGCTATTAATATTCCCCACCCCAGAGAAATGCAGAGGGGAAAATGCCTTCATTAAACGTCGGGAATGGCTTCTGCAGGCAGCGCTTGAACGTCTTCCAGGACCCAGCCCAGCCAGGCGTGGCTGGGAGGCCACCTGATCCAGCCTGTGCCGGGCCGCCAAGTTGGTGATTAATTGCCTCCCAGGAGGTGGTGGGCGCTGGACGTGTTGTGCAGGTAATAAACAGAGAGAACAAATTAATTACCGCAGTATCGGCTCTCCGCTGGACGCCGAAGCAGCTCGGGGGCGGGGGCGGAGGCTGGTCCTTGGGCCTTGGAAGAAAAAACGTTTTGAATGTCACTTGGAAGGAACGGTACCTCTGATTGTTGCCCAAGGATGGCTTCGGGCCACGGGCAGGGAGGAGAGCCCCCCTTCTTCAGCTCTGCACGTATGTCAAAGGGAGACCGTTCACTCCACGGCACGGATGCAGAGCCAGGCCAGTGACGCGTTCCTGGTTTGTAAACTCCCGCGGAACAAGGACGCCCAGAGAGAGGCGTGTGCGGCTCGGGACCTGGGTGCTCTGCTGGGACGAGAGCCCCCCCATGGGGGAGCGCGCAGGCTGTGTCCAGTGTGTCCCGGAGCATCCACAAAGCGGCGTGGAGCCCCAGACTTCTCCCTGAACGTGGCTGTTTTGGGGGATGTGGGTGCTGTCGACGAAGGGCCCTGTGGGCCCTATCGAAAGGGGTGGTGTGACTGCATCCCCTGAGTGTTATCCTCGTCACGTGTTTCCCTGCCTCCGCCCTGCAGCAGGAACTGAGTGACGAGGACCCCCCTGCCCCCACAGAGGCTGGGGGAAGGTGTGGACGCTCCTTATGCTGGGGCACCAGCAGTGTCAGCCCAAGCCTCCGAACTCAGGTTGGCACCTGACACTTCCCGTCTGCGGACCGAGGGCTCAGTCCAGGTTCTGCGCTCGCTGAGGAATGGACCGCAGCCAGAGCGCATGGCGCTTTGGACCAGGTCCCTGGGTCTCTGTCTCGTTCCTACTTCCACCACCAGCTTTTCAAACCCAGAGAAATGCGGAGCTCTTCCCGTCAGCCGACCGTGAACTGCCTTAGGAAGGCTCAGGGGATTGTTCCCAGAGAAGGGGACCCCAATATGGACTGCCCCTGTAAAGAGGGGGTGCAGAGAATCCGAGGGCTGGCCCCCAGCAAGCCTTAGGGACCATGGCACCCCTATAGAAAGTCTGCAGGGGGCAAGGTGATGGCTTCCTAGAAGTCGGGGTAGACCAGCTGGCCGGGACTTAGTGGCAGGGCCCAGGGCCCCAGGTGTGACGGGTTCTCTGGCTGTCATACCACATTCCTGCTCCGCATGGAGACATGATTTTGAGGCTAAATTCACAGGACAGGTGGGAGGCGGGGCAGCCTGAAACAGACAGGGCCAGTCAGCTCGGCCAGGTTCAGCCAGCCCCCTGCTGGTGGCGGGCCTGCATGTGGTACAGCGGCAGCTGGTCCGACGCTCTCCACCCCCGAGACGTCCATCCGGGATGGCATCTTCTACTTAGACTTCTACTCGGCAGCACGAAACAACGACATTTTAAAATAGAAAGTGAAGTCCAATCTGTGGACAGAGCTCGTCACTGTCACCACGGCTTGGGGAGTATTAGACGCTGGTAGCGGGGACCGGCTGGGGGACGGAGGCACGCTCAGCGTCCCCACCGCCCAGCCAGCTAGTCAGCCTCCCCCTGGGTTGGACGCTTCTGGGTCCTCACACCGACCCTTTCACCCATTTGCACTGGAAGAGCTGCATCCGAGGCCCCGGACGGCTGAACCAGATGAGAATCGTCCGTCCTGGCGAGAACGTGCCTGTTGGGTCAATTACGTCTGTCATTTATGTCCTCTGTTTGTTTTCATCAGGAACCAAGGGGTGTAGGTAGACGCACACCTTGTTTCACGCCATCGTCCCCACGGACCACCTGAGGCCCCTGCCTTACAGCATCTCCCCTGTCCTCACCCTGTCACCATGGCGCCCGGCCCCGCTCTGGCCCCCATCTGGCACAGGCCCGGGGCGCCCTCCCTTCCTGACGCCGAGCACAGGACTGGTGACGTTCAGGCGTGTGCGTCTCATGTTCCCAAACGGGATTCACTCTGGGTCACATCTCAGTTCCCAGCTTTTTCTCCTCAGCCCCCTGGTTCACTTCTCCCTCAGTTTCAGCTGATGCGTCCTGGCCCACCAGCCCCCCCCGCCCCGTCTCCTGTTCATTGCTCAGTCCCTGAGGGTCGGGTGCTGGGGAGGGGTCTTCCAGTGCCAGGGCAGGCCAGGCCCAGCTACGAGTCTGGTTTTTGTTCTTTTTAATATTATGGCAAAGTCACTCACACACACACACACACACACACACACACACACACACACACACTGTTCTTTCTAAAGCCTTGAAGTTTGGAGGAAAATTTGAGATATTCTATTTATAAATCTACTATTTTATAACATTTTAAGACGAAGTTTTGATGAGCTAGTGAACTAAATTCATTTAAATATTTCAAAACGTGCTCGTAGATGCATTTGGCTTTCTTAAGCTGCACGTGTGCCACACCGACACAGGACGTCCTCGTCCGTGCTCCGATGGCCCCGGGGGTCCAACACGGTTCACAGGGTCTCACACGCTCCCAGACGTTCTGATCTTGCTTCTGCTCAGGTAACTCATTTCCAGGTTCCCACTGAAAACCTGCAGATCTAAAGTTGATTTCTGACCTCCCCGTTTTACCTGGAGTCACAAGACTAACCTCTTACCTCATGTGACAAATGACCTTACATATTTAAACACTTTCACACAAATATTTCCCAATAGTTCGGCTTAACACACAAAAAATTTCAGTAAACAGTCCTGATTTCCTCTACTGTCTGTGTTTACTGATTTCTTTCCCTGGATCTGAGACTCACTGAGGAAACCATTTTACCCTCTGCAGCAAAGTGAGGTTTCAGTCCCACATGAGTTTTGTCACCCCAAAATAATCAGAATGTTGTCCTCACTGAGCCAAGTTTGCTTGAAAATTTTTTGGGGGGGCAGGAGAACGGGTGATCTGGAGCCCCTAAATGCCTGGGTGATTGTTCTCATCACCCCGATGACCACGTTCTGGATTTTTCTAGAACGCCCACGAGAGTGAGGGGCCCCAAGTCCACACCCTTCAAACAAGGGCTTCTGTCACCCACAAATTATTTCATTTCAGCCTGAGCCTGGACCCTCCTGCCCTTCCCCCTTCCGCACTGGTTCTCCCCTCTCCGGCTTCTGCTGACCTACCAACCCCTCTGCCTGGTCCGAACTCCTCCAGGCTGCCCCCTGCCCGGCAGGGTCGACACCCCTTCGGATACTGGGCAGGCTGCCCCTCGGACTCTGCTGTTTCTCTGATTCCCAGCTTGCTTTATCTTTAAACGCCTGAGCTAATCCCAAACACTCATCCCCGGGGGCCTCCACGCCCCGCCTGTCCGGGGCTCTGGGGCTCCCACGGAGACCGCCAGTGCCCACCGTGTGGAGCTGGCGTCCGGCGCACGTGCTGCCTCTTCCTTCCTGTGTCCTCACGTGAGTGTGTCTGTCATTCTGTCACGACCAAAGGGGACCCGGAGTCGCCCAGGGGAGCACCTGCAACCACCTCCACGTGGTCTCATTAATTACACTTCCGACAGCCCTCAGATGATCGTGCACGTTGATAAATGTTCTCAAACAGTAAGTGGTGGTTTTTCCAAGGTGCAGTGTTTGCTTCTGTTGGAGTCCTCACAGGCGTGAAATAAGAGCTTACACAAAAATGCCGTTGTAATAAAACGTCTCATTAGCTCTCCCCACCTTGCTGATGCCGTTCCGGGCCCCCCGGGTCGGTGAGGGGGGCGTCAGCACTCAAACCAGGGAAAGCCCAGCTGAGCCAGGGTGAGCCCCTCACCCTGTTACGACATTAGCTGTGGCTCATTCTAAAACTTCGATTCATGGGCAGGAACTCATTTCATCATGATTTCTTCTTGAAATATTTTATTTGTATTTATTTTTAGAGAGAGGGGAAGGGAGGGAGAAAGAGGGAGAGAAACATCGACTGATTGCCCCTTGCACGCCCCCAACTGGGGGCCCTGGCCCACGACCCAGGCATGTGCCCTGACTGGGCGTTGAACCGGCGACCTTTCAGTTTGCAGGCCCGTGCTCACTCCACCGAGCCACACCTGCCAGGGCTCATCATTATTTCTAATTTTGGCTTTAAGACTATTTTTATAAGCAGCTGTTCAATCAACAGAAGAAATGAAACCGCCATGAACAAACACCCACCACTCACTAAACAAGCAAAATGTTATGTGTGTTTTCCCTCTTTGCCTTTCAAGGACTCAGCATTTCCGTAAACCACACTGTTGTTACTGTTTGGTTGTTGCTCAGGTCTTTGCAGCTGGCAGAAGCCGTGGGGGTTGAACAAAGACCCACAAACCCTTGCACACTCCTCCCAGCAGAAGGGACCCCCCACCCCTTCCAGTAGAATCTGGGGTGCCCTTCCTGACGTGCTCATACCCCGTGGGTGGAGGAGGATGGGGCCTGTCTGATTTTGGGGGCTCCGTGAAACAAGCACCGGCTTCCACCTCGCTCCCGGGAGCGAACGCACTGGAGCCCGCGCCACCTGGCGAGCGGAAGCCCTGCTGTCCCTCGGTGGCCACACTGCGAGGGAGCCCAAGCCCAGGGTCCGACTGCCTCCAGCTGCGGTCCCAGCCCATGGTGGATGGGGAGCAGGGGGGCCGTCCCAGCCCCCGGCGCTCGGCTCCTCCCGGGGGGCCCACACTTCACAGGGCAGAGACGAGCCATTCCAAGGTGCTCTGTCTGAGTTCCTGACCCTGAGAAGCCCCAGGTAAAGGAAAATGGTTGTTTTCCGCCATGAAGTATCGGGGTGCTTAGTAACTGGAAAAGATTCGAAATCTCTAGAAATGTTGAAATGAGTGTGGATTCACAGAAAAGTGGGAAAACCGGCCCAGAGAGACCTGTCTGTCCTTCAGCCAGCCTCCCTGGGGGGTGTCACTCTGTGGAAGCACAGCCCCATCTCAAACCAGCGAGGGACACGGTGCGGCTCAGACCTGGTTCCCGTGCGTTCTCCGTCCCATGTCGTGTCCCGGGACAGGGCCTGTTGTCCCCTGCACACGGGAGGCTTCCTGCTGCCCCTCCACCTGCTTCCCCGACCCCCAGCCCGATCTCTCCCCCTTCACTGGGACCGCGTCTGAGGGGTTGGCGTGGTCGTCACCTCCACCACATCCTTGGTGTTCCCACAGCGCCTGCACACCCCCCATCTGTTCCCCCCACACCATCTGACCCTTACGTCTGCACGTCTGTTTCTCCCACCCCCGCGGTGTGGGGGCCTCGGGGCGTGAGGGCGCGGTTGGGTCCCGGTC
>PVIA01016866.1:0-17481 GCA_004024845.1 Tonatia bakeri | reverse complement strand
TGTGTTCAAGTCCTTTGCCCATTTTTTAATTGGGTTGCTTGTCTTCTTAGAGTATAATCGTGTAAGTTCTTTATATATTTTGGAGATTAAGCCTTTATCTGAGGTATCATTGGCAAATATGTTTTCCCATACAGTTGATTCTCTTTTTATTTTGATACTGTTTTCTTTAGCAGTGCAGAAGCTTTTTATTTTGATGAGGCAAAGCTCTATTTCTTGACCTGAGTGGTGGTTACAAGGATGTTTGGCTTAGAATAATTCATTAAGTCATGCACTTGTTTTGCTGTGTTTCTGTTTTATTTTACAGTGAAAAGGATTTTTTTTTAGATCCCTTGGAATATCAACTTGCTATATAATTACAAGGACTTTGTTTTGGTGTTCTTACAACCAAAAAACCCCCACTTCTCTGGTATCTGTTGTGGCTACACCATTCATGCAGATGTTTTCTGCATGTTGATCATATGTTCTGGCTATTCTGGGGCAGCCATGACTTTAAACAGTCTATTTGCTTGTTATTACAAATCATCATTTTTTCTTAAATTTCAGGATCTTCATAAATTATATCTAAATGAACTAAAACATTAAGCATTTTTTAGATCTTAGGACTGAAAGAAACCCCAAAACACCAACTCACAATTATTCACAAAGTCAAGTTCACAGTGAGCCATATTCTGTTGAGGCAAGACTGTGCATGCAGCACATTCTGATCAGAAGGCCTGGGGCAAGAGGCTGGATAGAATAAGAAAAGAACAGAGGTAAATATTTTCAGACCCTTCTTCCTGAGCAATATCCACCTCCTTGAAGTATAGTGGTTGATATCCAGAAGACCGAGGACAGTATACAGATTTCTATTGAAGTAGGAAGAGCCAGGGGTAGGTCTGCTTGAACAACCATTGGTGTTAAGAATGGGAAAATAAGGTCATCAGGCAAGTCTCTAGGTTATAAGAAGAGATAAAAACAGAGGCAGAGCTGGGGGACAGGAGATGGACAGGACAGAAGTGGGCACGTGTGTGGAAGTGATGGCTTTCCTTCCTGATCATTTATTCTTGGTGTGTGTGTGTGGGGGGGTAAGATGACATGATTTTAAGGGCAGCACCCATCCCTCTGTCGTCTCTCACCTGGGCAGCTAAATAGGGAAAAGCAGAGCTGGGAATGCTCCAACTTTGTCTGAGGAAAGGCCTTTACCTTTTTCTGAGAAGGAAGTCGGGTTTCCTTTGGTCCATCTCCTCTTCCCACAGTCCATATTAACTAGAAATATCCAGGGTCACTGCCACAACCCAGGATCTCCTGCCTGTATTCTCCTGCATGTATTCTGCCTGTATTCATCTTCAGTGGTAGGGGCTTTGGGGTTGGAGGTATGGTAATCCCTGGAACCAACGAATGTGTTACTTTAAGTGACAAAAGAGACTTTGCAGATGTGATCAAGGTAAGGATATCATGGTGGGGATATCTGTGGATTATCCATCTGGTCCCAATGTGATCATAATAGTCCTAAGAGGAAGCCAGGAGGGTGAGAATTAGATAAGGTGATGTGATGGAAGCTGAGATCAGGGAGAGAGAGAGGGGAAGACAGGGAAAAGAGAGAGAAACAGGCAGAGAGAGACAGAGATAGAAAGAGACAGAGAGACAGCGACAGAAATCAAGATACTATGTTGAAGGCTTTGAAGGTAAAAGGAGGGGCCAGGAGCCAAAGAATGCAGGCAGCCTGTAGCTGGAAAAGGCAAGGAAATGCATTCTAACCTACAGCCTCTTGAAGGAATACAGCAAACATCCTGATGTCTGCATCTCTAACCTTCCAAACTGTAAGATGATACAGTGGTGTTTTAAGTCACTGAATTGTGGTAGTCTGTTACAGCAGAGATAGAAAACTAATACAGGAAAGAATGGGGCAGGCTTTTTTTCTTTAAATAACAATTTTTAAAAATTCATTGATGAAAGAGACGAACATGGATTTGCTATTCCAGCCATTGATGCACTCACTGATTGATTCCTGCTGACTGGGGGTAGAACCTGCAAACCCAGTGCACCAGAACAATACTCCAACCAATCAAGCCACCTGGCCAAGGCCTGGGGCAAGCTCTTATGAGCCAGACAAGGCAGGGAGTGCTGGAAGATGCTCTTGGGTACCTGGACAGGGATCAGTGATGGTGGAATTCCATAGGGCTGAAGAAGCCTGTGAGTTTGCAGGAGCCAAGAAAGTGGACTTCACATTTTCATCAGGGAGAGCTGAAGCAGTGGGATGTGGGGGAGGGAATCTTAGGCTGTTTTCTCTGATTGTCTCCTTTGGAGCCCAATGTCTGTTGGCCCATGCCATCTATCCTTCTTTCCTCCACATTGCATGATATCTTATTTTCTTTCCCTAAATCTGACAGAAACTGAGTCTTACTGGCACAAGAAAAAAAGTTGCTAGATATCAACAGGCAATTGACATTATGGTGGAGCACCGAGGCAGTAGGGATGAAAACTCTAGTGACCAAGAAACGGTATATTCTGAACAGAGGACAGCAAATTTACAGATTACCTGCTGCTGGGTGATGAGTTAGAGTGGGGCTACAAGTCATTCATTCAGTCTGGCTGTGCAACAGGCACTGCAAAGCTGTGGTGACTTTTGCCCAGTGACAGAAACTCTGGAAGTTTCAGTTGCCTCATGTGTGAAATGGTCTGAACATAGTATCTATCTCCCTGAGTTGTAACTAGGCTTAAAGTGATAATCCATGTGACATACTTAGTGCAGTACCTGGCACACAGAAAGCACTCAGTGAAGGCTATCATTATGTAAACCTGCAGCCTGCAATGCAAATCACATACAGGGTGACCTGCAGAGGTGGGAAGACTCTTTCATAAACAGGACAGATGGAGGTCTGTCAGAGGCAGGTAGAGAGGTGTGTCAGATCCTCTGACACCGGGATGCATGCAGCAGGTCCATTAGGAAGTCCAACAGATGTCTCCATACAATGCTCAGTGGCCAGGAGTGGATGTCAAACTTCTCTTCAACAAGGGCACTTGTGTGCAAGGGGATGATGGTGCACACCCCCAAGGGCAGGCCTTGGAGTCCGACAGCTACCTTGTTCCTGTTCCTGTAACATGGCACATGTCTCTGCCCTGGAAAGAAGTAGCCAGGCAGTCCAGTGCTGGGTGGGGGGATCCCTTCCTGGAGCCAGGCCGGAGCAGGACATTTATAACACACAGGTAGAACAGAGAGAATTGAGGGCAAGGCCAAGCATGGTGAGTACCAGGCCTCAGGTAGCCAAGATCATTTGAGGATCTCAAAGGATAAGAGCAGAACTGGACCTGAGAGAGAAAACCCAGCATCAAGAGCAGGACTGTAGAGGGGCAAAGTCCAACGGGAGTCTGAGAAACATTGGGCCACCCCTTACCACCTGAAGGCTTGGACGCCTGTGGAATGTTCTATGGCTTCCATGGTGGGGTGTGCCTGAGTCAGTTGGGCTAACTTTGTCAACAGTTCCTGGGTGTTTGAAAAGTTTGATGAAACATTTAAATAAAAATTTTACTTTTAGTATCAATATGAGTACAAATGAGAACAAGTAGTTTTACAAAGTTGACCTTATACCATTTGTTCTCCATGAAAAAGTGACATAAATGTTTTTACAGTGGAAAGTCTGACTTCAAAAACATGACCAAAGAACCATCAGTCCCCTACCAGTTCTGCAGTTTCTATTATGTCTGTGAAGAAAATTTTCATGAAATAACTGTTAAAATGAAAGATAATTTTATGGTCAAACAAACAGTTCTCTTTTGGACAGAATGGATCATCTCTTTAACCTAACATGGCCATGACTTCAGATTATATTAAACATAAATTCTCTTTCTCAAAAAAATTTATGTATTGATTTCAGAGAAAGAAAGCAAGGAAGAACAAGAGAGAAACATTGATTTGTTGTTCCACTTATTTACAGATTCATTGGTTGCTTCTTGTATGTGCCCTGACCTCGGACAGAACCCACAACCTTGGGCTTATCAGGACAACACTCCAACCAACTGAGCTACCCAGTCAGGGCAACATGAATTTTCACATAGTTAAAACCTACATTTTTCATTAGCACCAAGAAAAAGTACAACGATTGTGGGAGTTTTGTTCCAAAGCCTTGAAACACTTAACCAATACTATTGGGTGAAACTTATCTCTTTGATAGATTTATCTAAATTCAAACAAAAGATTGTTCCTATCATTACTAAAATATTTCATGAAAACACTATAGTTAATATGAAAGTTCTTGGACTTCACATTCTACTGTGGAAGTTAACTGACTGATTAAATAAATGTTTTTATTATTATGAGCCATAAGGGACATTCTGCTAAATCTACTGGCATGTCTACTCAAAATACAGGGTGCAAAAAAAGTAGGTTTACAATTGTTTGTATGGAAAATAATATAATAATTAATAAATAATAATAAAAGAGTAAACTCTGTGTTTCATGTACTTACAAATGTAAATATACTGTTGCCCCACCCTATATAAATACTGGCTTTGGAGAAGCAAAAGTTACAAAGTTGTAGCAGAGTTTAGAAGAAAGAAAAACTTCTGACATGTTTTAACTCCTGGAGAGGAAATTGCAAGAGACAATTGCTGTATAGGCAAATCTGGAGAGCATCTGTTCATTATTCTAATTCCAGCAAGGCAAAAAGAGAGCCTTAAATAAGATAGTCTGAAAAAAAATATGGAATCTTTTTAAAAGCATGGAATCTTTTCTATATCATAGTGTGAACTCCTCTTCCTATTATTTCTCAACTAGAACAGTAGTGAAAAGAAACATCTTCAAATCAGGAATGGTGGAATGTATCTACAGGTGTTCATCATGACAAACAAGAGTATTCATCCTTTCACTTCTAGGAAAGTGAGTTTGTTTTGTTGATTATCCAGTAATCGACAATTGAAACTGTAAAACCTCTCCTAAGAATTCAAACAAATTACTCTTAGAAAGGCCAAGAAGTGCTTGAAGTTTTAAAGAAAAATAAATAATTGTTGAGCAAGTTGAGTTATTCAAACAAGTACGTGTAAACCCACATGAAAATTGCAGGAGACAATCACTAGTGACAGTTTAGGGAATTACCCACCAATCAATGTTCCCAACCTGCATGATCTTCTTGTAAAGTCCATACAGCGAAGGACTAAACTTTTCTTGTTTAAGAGAAATACCCAATACCTAGAATAGTTCCTCAGATTTTGTAAAGCCTTAACCAATATTCATGGAATTTAAAAAGTGAATTAAAAAATCAAGGCAACTATAAACCCCAGGAAAAAAAATGTGGCAGACATTATTATTTGCTGCCTCCTCAGGAGCCATCCCCCCTCCTTCCTTGTTAAAAGAACTCCAATTTTATTTACCTATAGGTGATTTTTATTTGCATCAGGAAGTGTTGGGACTCCTCTCCTTCCCCAAGAGGGAGAATCCTGATGAGTCAATCATGGTAATTTATTCCCTATGATGGTGAATGGTTTACAAATAAACAGGTGATACATATGCTGGCTGGTGTGGCTCAGTGGATTGAGTGCTGGTCTGCGAACTGAAAAGTCTCTTGTTCAATTCCCAATCTAGGGCACATGCCTGGGTGGCAGGCCAGGTCCCCAGTTAGAGGCGCATGAGAGGCAACCCCACATTAATGTTTCTCTCCCTCTTTTTCTCTTTCCCTTCCCCTCTCTCTAAAAATAAATAAATAAAATCTCTAAAAATTAATAAATAAAATGTTTTTTAAAAAGAAAATGACAGGAAGACAGGACATTCTCTTTGTAATTCGATCAATATGCTGTGATCTTTGCAGCAACTGCAGCCCTTTTGTGACCATGAGGACACAAGCCAGAGAACCAAGGCCAACAATTGAGGCTAACACAGCAGAAAGATGAAAAGGGCTTGGATCTTTGCCAATATCATTTTGTCACTGAATCAACCAACCTTGGAATTCCCTAGCTCTGGACTTATTTTTATATTAGATGACAAACCCCATTTAAGCCATTTCGAGTTGAGTCTTCTGTCAGTGGCAGAAAAAATACCCTAACAGGCATATGCCACTAGTTGGCTACACATTTCCAACCTCCTCTTCTATTTACGGAGAGTGAAAATGCCACACACTTGCTTTTCCAGATTTCCTTGCATCTGGGATCTCATGTGACCTATTTCTGGTTTAAGAGATATAAAGGGAAGTCCCCTTGGAGCTTTGGGAAAGGAATTACCCATCCCTCTTTCCCAATCAAAACAAAAGAGAAGAGCATGAAGGGAGAATTTTATTCTTCTTCTTGAATGATATGGTATGAAAATGTGACTCCTGAAGCCATATAAACCATCTTGTGACTATTAGGAGCAAACTGAATATGTAAACAGGATACAGGATAGCAGAGTAGAAGAAAAGGAAAGGACTGGGTTCTGATGACAATGCCAATCCTCTGAATCTAGCCTTGGCTTGCCTACTTCACACTCATTAAGAAGGCAAGAAAGAACAGACTTCCAGTCAGGATGATGGCATAGGCAGACATGGCTTGCCTCTTTGCTCAACCACATCAAAATTACAACTAAAATATAGAACAACCATCACTCAGAAGTGAGCGTCAGAAATTGAGTTGAATGGAAGTCTGACAACTACATCCATCCAGACTGGTAGGAGGGGCACAGACACAGAACAGGCTGGTCCCACACCCACGTGTGGTGGATAAAAACTTGGAAGGGATGTCTTGGTAGCAAGGAGTCCCAGCCCCACACCAGGCCCCAAAGCCCAGTGTTCCAGTGCCAGGAAGATAAGTCCCCACATCTTCTGGCAGCAAAAACCAGCAGGGTTTGAGTTGCTGGAAGAAACTTCTGGAGCCCCAAGCAGTTCCTCTTAAAGAACCCACACACAGTATCACCTACTCCGACTCACTCCCTCTGAGCTCCAGCACCAGGGTAGTAGCTTGAAAGGTACCAGTGGCATACTGGGAAAAACTGAAGTGTTTGGCATCAAGGCTAGTAGAGGCCACTGTTCCTTTTCTAAACTCTCACCTCACAGAGCTGGCAAACTGGTGCCATATCTGAGACTCCATCAAGCTGACTAGTACTATTTGACCTGCCTTGGAGATACCCAGAGACCCAACCCAACTTACAGGACCACCCAAGCTGCTTTTCCATATGAATGGCTGGTCTTGGCTCATGCTTCACAACTTCCTAAATCCTCTCAAACAAGCAACAGCTGGTCTCAGTGAGTCCCAGGCCTGGCACTAGCAGCAGCCAGCCTAGATTCATAACTTGACTTCACTTGGGAATCTCCAAGCCCAGCACTAGTAGCAGCCATCTCAGATTGCTTTATAGCTGAGGAAGGGTGGCCCTGGGCAAAACACAGGTGGAGGCTGACCCTGGCCTGCACCACCCAGGAAACCCCAGGTCCCGCACACCCAGTGGACAGCTACAAGCCACAATGGAGCACCACCACCCTGCCTCTGCACAGCTGATCCTCTATGGAGGGTGAAGGTTGGTGGTCAGTGGTCACAGCCAACCCTTGCAACTGACTGGCCTGAGTAAGTCCCTCCCATTGATCTGCCAACAGCAATCAAGGCTCAACTACAAGAGGAGGGTGTACTCAGCCCACAAGAAGGGGCACCTCGAGTGCTCAGCCTGAGTGATAGTGGAGGCTGTGCCACTGGACCCTATAGCATACCTACTATATTAGGCCACACTACCAAGACAGTGAATCAAAGCAGCTCTACCTAATACATAGAAACAAATGTAGGGAGGCTGCCAAAACGAGGAGACAAGGAAATGTGGCCCAAATAAAAGAGCACACCAAAACTCCAGAAAAAGAGCTAAACAAAATGGAGACAAGCGATCTATCAGATGCAGAATTCAAAATACTGGTTATAAGGGTGCTTAGGGAACTTAGCAAGAACCTCAACAGCATAAAAAAGATCCAGTTAGAAACAAAGGATGCACTAATTGAAATAAAGAACAACTTACAGGGAAACAAAAGTGGAGTGGATGAAGCTAAGAATCAAATCAATGATTAGGAACATGAGGAAGAAAACAACCAATCAGAACAACAAGAAGAAAAAAGAATCTAAGAAAATGAGGATAGTAAAGCAGACTGTGGAACAACTTCAAGAGGTACAACATTTGCATCTGAAAGAAAAGAGAAAGAGCAAGAAATTGGAAATCTATTTGAAAAAATAGTGAAAGAAAACTTCCCTAATTTGGTAAAGAAAATAGACATGCAAGTCCAGGAAGCACAGAGAGTCCCAAACAAGAGGCCCACTCCAAGACACATCATAATTCAAATGTCAAAGGTTAAAGATAAAGAGAAAATCTTAAAAGCAGCAAGAGAAAAGAAGTTAGTTCCCTACAGGGGAGTTCCCATAAGACTGTCTGTCAGCTGATGTCTCAAAAGAAACTGCAGACAAGAAGGAACTGGTGAAAAGTGTTCAAAGTCATGAAAAGCAGGGACCTATAGCCAAGATTACTCTACCCAGCAAAGCTATCATTTAGAATCAAAGGGCAGATAAAGAGCTTCCCAGACAAGGTGAAACTAAAGGAGTTCATCATGGCCAAACCACTATTTTATGAAATGTTAAAGAGACTTATTTAAGAAAAATAGAATCAAAACTATAAACATTAAAATGGCAATAAATTCACAACTATCAACAATTGAATATAAAAAGCAAACTAAGCAAACTAGCAGAAGAGAAACAGAATCAAAGATATGAAGATCATTTGGAGGGTTATCAGTTGGGAGGGGAAGGGGGAAAATAGGAAAAGGTGCAGCAATTAAGAAGTACAAATAGCCCTGGCTGGCGTAGCTCAGTAGATTGAGTGCAGGCTGCGAACCAAAGCATCTCAAGTTCAATTCCCAGTCAGGGCACATGCCTGGGTTGCAGGCCACAGCCTCCAGCAACCACACATTGATGTTTCTCTCTCTCTCTCTTTCTCCCTCCCTTCCCTCTCTAGAAATAAATAATAAAAATAAAATCTTAAAAAAAAAGTACAAATAGGCCCTGGCTGGCGTAGCTCAGTGGATTGAGCGCGGGCTGCAAACCAGGCATCGCAGGTTCGATTCCCAGTCAGGGCACATGCCTAGGTTGCAGGCCATGTCCCCCAGCAACCGCACATTGATGTTTCTCTCTCTCTCTCTCCCTCTCCCTTCCCTCTCTAAAAATAAATAAATAAAATCTTAAAAAAAATAGTTTAAAAAAAAAAAAAGTACAAATAGGTAGTTACAGGATAGCCATGGGTATGTTAAGAACAGTATAGGGAATGGAGTAGCCAAAGAACTTATACACATGATCTATGGACATGAGCAGGGGTAGAAGAATTGCCTGAGGGAGTGGGGGGCACTCGGTAAAGGGTAGCAAAAGGGGAAAAGTTGGGACAACTGTAATATCATAATCAATAAAATATACTTAGAGAGAAAGGAAGGAAGGAAGGAAGGAAGGAAGGAAGGAAGGAAGGAAGGAAGGAAGGAAGGAAGGGAGAAAATGGAGCTATATATCAGGAGAAAGAAAGAAAAGGACTGAAAGTATCTGCTAGGGAAAGTGGGGTAAGTGTGATTGCCCTGATTCATTAGGAGCCTTTCAGTTTCACCTGACTCTTTTTTCAAAATGAACACATATTCTCTGATAAAATCTTAAATTAATTTCAAATGAAAATAAAATAAAAAATGTCACAGATTTGGAGACAAATTTCACTAATTAAACCATGCCAAAGGGAAACTAACTAACCAAAAAAAAAAAAAGAGTGATTATATGAGAGATTACTCATTAACATGATCTAATATCATTTAATACTTATAAAAATAGGTAGAAGTTACAAAGACAAGGCTTTCTGAGATACATGTATTTATAACCAACAGAAAATGTGGAGACAAAGTTGAAGGCATCAATCAGTTTTTGGTTACTAGTTTTGTGCATATCACTCGCTCAGTCTTATACTTGAATCTCTTTCTTTAGATTTCTGCTGTAAAAAAGCTCAACATCCCAGCGTGGGAGCCAAGAGTGACCAACAATCATAAAGCATAGAACAGCACAAGGAAAGAATCAAGAGGAGCTGAGTGGGCATCAGTATGGTCAGGAACTGGCCCTCTGGGCAATGTGTGTTTGACCTGGGCTGGAAAGAATGAATGGTTTCATGAGACAGCAAGAAGGAAGGTGGCATTCCAGGTAAAATAAACAAGACAAATAAAGTCATTAAGGCAGGAAAGATTCTTAACACATAAAGAGCTCTTCTAATAAAAAAAGAAAAAGACCACACTGGGCCAAGATGACAGACTGGGTAAATGCTGTGTTCACCTCCTCCCATGATCACATCAAAGTTACAACCAAATTATATAACAGTCAACCTGAAGAACCATTTGAAGACTAGCTGGAAAGAAGTTCTATAACAAAGAATATAAGGAAAAGCCCCATGGAGGCTGCTTGTAGCTTATCACCGTCTTTTTGCATTTAAAAAAGAAAGAGAAAGACCAAGAACCCAGTAGAAAAAAGGACAAAGGATATAAGAAGGTATCATTCACACACACACACACACACACACACACACACACAACCCAGAGAAATGCAAATGGATCTTAAATATACAGAGATCTGTCCAGAAAAATTCCAGCCATTGTTAATATAATGAGAATGGTTTCTGCAATATTGATGTAAGCTGGCAGCCAAGGAGAGTGAACTAGAATACACATGTGTGAACAATGACAACTTCACTGTACTACTCAGTGGGAGCAGTAGATGCTGTTGAGTGAGCACATGTATGGTGTGGCCATCGCATTCAAAATGACTGAGGGAGTAGAGCACAGGTGGCAAACACAAGGCCAGTGGTCCGAATCCAGCCCTCCACCTTGTTTTATCCAGCCTGGCACCTTCTACTCAGAGGCAGTGCTGAGCTCCTTAGCCCTAGTTAAGGAATAATTACATTCGTATAGTCCTAAAATTACATTTGGCCCTTTGAAGGCAGCCACAAGGCTAATGTGGCCCCTGGTGAAAATGAGTTTGACACCCCTGGAGTACATCAACAAATCTGCATCAAATTTTGCATGAAGCTTGAATAATCCTCCATGGAAACTATTCAGATGATTCAGAAAGCCACAGCTATGGGCAACTGGTGATTAGCAGCTTCATCACAATAATGCACCTGCTCATGTATCACATCTCATACAGAGTTTTTTGGAGAACCATCAGATCACCCAGGCGACTCAGCCCCCCTAATTTGGCGCCCGCAACTTCTGGCTATTCCCAAAACTAAAATCACCTTTGAAAGCAAAGAGATTTCAGACCGTCAATGACATTCAAGAAAACACGATTGAGTAGCTGATAGCAATTGGAAGAACTATATGAGGTTCCAAGGTGCCTACTTTGAAAGGGGCTTGGGTGACATTTTCCTATGTGGAATGTGTCTTGCATCTTGTATCTTCAATAAATGTCTCTATTTTTCATATTACATGGCTGGATACCTTCTGGACAAACCTTGTATGAAAAATGTGCTGCATTGTAAGAAATATCCAATAAATTCCATTATCAGTTATTGAATTAAAAACATAAAAAGTTGAGCTCTGGCTGGGTAGGTCAGTGGGTTAGAGCGTCGTCCTGATACACCAAGGTTGTGGGTTCCATCCCTGGTCAGGGTACATACAAGAGTCAACCAATGGGCCCTGGTTGTCATAGCTCAGTGGACTGAGGGCGGGCTGTGAACCGAAGTGTCGCCAGTTCGATTCCCAGTCAGGGCACAGGCCTGGGTTGCGGGCCAGATGCCACATGAGAAGCAACCATACATTGATATTTCTCTCTCTCTTTCTCCCTCCCTTCCGTCTCTAAAAATAAATAAATAAATAAATAAATCTTTAAAAACAAGAGTCAACCAATGAATGCATAAATAAATGGAACAAATCAATGTCTCTCTCTCTCTCTCCCTTTCTCTCTCTCTCTCTTTCCTAATCTAGGTGTTGCTGCCATGGTGTGTAGCTCAGTTGGTTAGAGTGTCATCTTGATATGCTGAGGTTGCAGGTTCAATCTGTTGTAAGGGTACATAGAACCAACCAATAAATGCATAAATAAGGGGAACAACAAACCATCTCTCTCTCTCTCTCTCCATTCTCTCCATTCTTCTCTGTCTCTCTTTAAAATCAATAATTCTTTTTTAATAATGTAGATGTTGCTGTGAGGGGATTTTGTAGATGTAACTTAAGTTCCCAAATCAGGTGATCTTAAGATGATCTGGGTGGTCCTGACCTAATCACACAAGCCCTTTAAATCTACATCTAGAGACCACAGATAGGGAACTCAAAAATGCAAAGCACAAGAAGTATTTGATTCGATGCTGTTCACAGGAAGATAGAGAGGGAAGATAGAGGGCAAGGTATGTGAGCAGCCTCTAGGAGTTGACAGCGGTTTCCAGCAAACAGCCATCTAGGAGAGGCAGACCTTTGACTTACAACCATGAGGTCGAATTCTACCAACAACAGAAACAAGCTTGAAAGCAGATATTTCACCAGAGCCTCCAGATAAGAACTCAGCCCAGCTGCCACCTTCATTTTAACCTTGTGATGCCCTGAGCAGAGAACCCAGCCATGCCATGCCAGACTTCTGACCTACAGAACTGTGGGCTAATTACTGGGTGTTGTTTTAAGCCACTGAGTTTGTGGTAATCTACTACACAGTCACAGAAAACTAATACGTTGTGTTTAAAAGGGTGTGGAGAAACTGGTGCATTAATTTATTGCTAGTCGGCATGTAAATAGACATAACCTTTATGGAGGGCAAATGGGCAATATCATGAAAATTAAAGTTGCTCATCCATTTGACCCAGCAACTCCACCTTTTTAAGGATTCATCTCACAGGTATACTCAGTTGTGTGCAAGATGATCTCTAAACAACCATATACTCTGCAGATTGTTTATAACAGCAAAAGACTGTTTGCAACCTAAATATCTATCAACAGTAGGCTAACCCAATACCTGATGGTTTGGCCCCCAGAATGAGGCCACTCCCAATACACTGATACAGAAAGAGCTCCAGGAATTTTTTTTTGGAGGGGGGTAAAAATGTTAGGTTTAGTTTGTGTATACAATGTTACTATTTATATGGTGATATATTTACTATTTATATGTAAAATAAAGTATATATCACCATTTCTATATATTTATATAATTTATATATATATATAAAATCAGATAATTGGTAAATGCATAGAATATTTCTGGAAGATGCACAAGAACCCTAGCTAATGTGGCTCAGTGGATGAAGTGGCTCAGTGGATTGAGTGCCAGCTTGCGAAATGAAAGGTGGCCAGTTCGATTCCCAGTCAGGGCACATGCCTGGGTTGCAGGCCAGGTCCCCAGGTCGGGGCGTGCAAGAGGTAACCAATCTTTCGCACATCAATGTTTGTGTCCCTCTCTTTCTACCTCCCTTCCCTCCTCTCTAAAAAGATAAATGAATGAAATTTTAAAAAATATTTTTTAACAAAGAAGATACACAAGAAACTGGTCCCAAAGGTTGCCTTTGGGAAGGGGACCGCATGACTGGAGGACAGAGGAAGAAGGAAGACTGTTCTCTTTCGAGAACAAAGAAGATCTACGTATTACTTGTTCAGAAAAATGAATACAAACAAAAGAACAAGATTAGCTCTGCCCTTGTGAGTACTTGAAGAGAATAAAACTACATTTCTTTAAAGGAAGGAAGGAAGAAGGAAAGAAGGGAGGGAGAGAGGGGGACGCAGGAAAGGAGGAAAGTAGAAAAGGGCAAGGCCCGACTTCCTGCCACTTCCCCTCTGTCCAACTTCTGCCTTGTATCAGTGCTAATGGCTCATTTTCAGACAAAGTTCCACTTGCGAGGGGGCTCACACACTTCCCTGTGAGAAAGACACACTGCCAATTCATTGTACTGACTAGCTAGCTACCTGGCTCCCAATAGGCGCCACATAAATATTTACTGGGGGAATAATTGATCAACTGATTGCTGATTTATCCATTTCTTTCCTTCACAACATTAGGGTGGAAATGTGGTTTTGTTCTTATGTTTGTGAAAGCTTTCTAAACTTTTGTTTAAACGTTGTCATTTCAAGGCCCTAGTTGGGTAACTCAGTTGGTTAGAGTGATTCCATGATACAAGGTTGCAGGTTTGATCCCCAGTCAGGGTACACACAAGAAACAACCAATGAATGCATAAATAAGTAGAACAACAAATTGATATCTCTCTCTCTCTCTCTCTCTCTCTCTCTCTCTCCCCAAAATTAATGAAAATAAAAGAAGAAAACTTTATATAGGTTTGGTATCATGGGCTTGTAGTACAAGTGACATTATTTTGGACCTGCAGTTTTATCTTTAACACCTGAGAAAAGGACTTTAGGTGCAGGTGGATTATTTGAGTGGTGACCCCAGGAATCACAAGTGAAAGACTAGGGAAAGTGAGCCAAAAAGAGGGAAGCCAATAAAGGGTGAGTTTATGAGCTGATTACCGCTGTAGGCAATGGGGTTCAATCTCACTAGAGATCACCTGACAGGCTGGGAGAACATCCTCAAAACTGGCCCACAGGAGGATCAGGGGAATGGGGCATTTCTCCACCAACTTCATCCCCTATTAGTAACCACCACCACTCCCATTCCGGCTGCACCCTCCCCCCACCAAGGTGCTTAGGCTGAGAGGCAGGCCTTGAGGTAACCTGGCTACCACAGCAGCACGTGGGCTCAGGGAGGCTCAGGGGGGCTCAGGGGATACCAGTGGGCCACCGACTGTCTGCAGCATCTAGCATAACACTTTGACACAGAATGGTAAATTTATTTTTATTTTTTCCCTTCCCACCCTGTATTTCTCATCTGTGCATCCCAGCTTCAAGCAATATATTGATACAAGTTTTATGTTCAAAAACTGGTTACTGGATGGATGGATGGATGGATGGATGGATGGATGGATGGATGGATGAATGGATGGATGGATGGACAAAAAATGAACAAGCTTGGAGTTTACATCACTGGGTACTGGGGGAGAAGACTGACTTTTGCCATTCTAGGAGCACATTACAGCGGCTTTGAATGCCAGAATAAATTGTCTACTTTGACAATTTGAGCAAACAACTTTTACACACAAAAACTGACAGGAAACACAAGAGTTTCAAATCATAAAAAAAGAAGTCAAAACAACTTGGTAAATGACACAGTTCCATATCCACATTGTGTCACAGAGATGAATATGTCACATGAAAAACATTTATCATTTCTGTAATTCTCATAGTATCCAAGAGCCTCAAGAAGTGAGGTCCCCATTATTCCTTTCTTAACCAAGGACTTGAAAATCCATCCCTAAGTGTCTTCCTGAGTCCAAATAGAGGGATTATTTCTTTTTAGTTTCCTTTTTCAGTCCTAATGTTACTGAAAGTAACAACCAAGCAAAAAAAACCCTAAAATTACCCCAGACAGGAAGAACAAGAAGCAGCAAGTCATGTGGAAATCGGGGGTTGTGTACACAGCTACTGCCACCCTGCCATCCTCAGTTAATTGCCTGGCACACCCTCCTGGCCCAGTTCATGGATCTGGACCAGGCAGGCCTGGCCATGCAAGTGACCTACCCACCGCCCTTGGGCACTCCCACGGCCTCTGCCATGCTGACACCTGGATTGGGCCATCCTGCCCATGTTGCCAGGGAAGTGGAAGGGAACTGAGTTGCTGAGTTGCTCCCATGCTTTCTGGTCAGTAGCCAGGACCCAAGCTCTCTGCTGACAGGGAGTGCTCCCCTGGGCTATTGAAGGTCCTGACTCACCTGTCCAACCTAAGACAGATGTGACCTCAACAGGGACTCTACCAGTAAGGTCCTGGGTGGCCCCCAGATTTGGGACCCGCTTTCCTGTCAGCCTGGAATCCAACAGAAGTGTTCCAGTTCCCTCAGAAAAGAACACATTCAAGCTTGGAGAATTCAGCTTCCCCACCCTGAAAGGTAAGGAGAGCTCAGTGCTCAGAGACAAACAAAGAACACAGCTCTTTCTTTGGGGATTAGCTTAATTTGGCCCCCCAGTGCAGTAGGCATGCACCAAGCTCTTATGGAACTGAACATCAGTATTGAAGCTCTGGCCTCTCCCCACCCCCACCACTTCTCTGACACAGCACTTTTCCCGGTTTCCTGCTACACTTCCGGTCTCTTCTTTGACTCTGTCCTATATCTACTGTTTGGCTGCAGACACTCCCAGGCTTCTGACCTAGTCTTCCTTAATGTATGGGTCTCCCCACCCTATTCATCAGTGCACTCAGCAAGTTTGGCTTAAAGGATCATTTTTTGAGAGTTCAAACTGTAGTTCACCTGTATACCACTCTCAGTATATTTCCCAGGCAGAACTTTCTAGGGGCTCAATAGATGTTTACTCGTAAATTTCTACTTACAGCCTGACTCACTCTTCTTGGCTTAAATCCAGGCAGAACAGAACTTTCTGTCCAGGCCATGAATCACTGGAGGACAATCTTGGATGGCTACACTCCTGTCCCCTCTATGGCAACATGCTATACCTTGAAGACATTCCGATGTGGACCTGAAGTGTGTGGGGGGTAGGGGAGGTAGTGTGACACACACTCCTCTCAGGGTCTCAAATGTGAATTGAACCAAAGGCCTTTCTTTTCAACTTTTCCAACTTTCCACCCTCTCTTTGGCCCTGTGTCCAGAAAAGTAACCTTATGACCCACTGCTATGACTTCTGGCTCTGCCTCCATCTGGGATGTGGAGGGGCAAACATTGAGATTTTCACTTCCTGTAGGTCATCTGTACTCTAAGGCAACAAGAGTTGCAGTCTGACCAACGATTTGTTTTGTTTTGTTTAGATTTTATTTATTTATTTTTAGAGAGAGGGAAAGGAAGGGTGAAAGAGAGGGAAAGAAACATCAATGTGTGGTTGCCTCTCACACTCAACATGGGACCTGGCCCGCAACCCAGGCATATGCCCTGACTGGGAATTGAACCAGTGATCCTTTGGTTCACAGGTCAGCACTCAATCCACTTAGCCACACCAGCTTGGGCATAGTCTGACCAATGTTGATGGAAGGAGTATCATATTCTCCATCATGAAAGAACTATTGTGATCTGAATTCTCCAGCATTAATTATAATTATTATTGAAGTATAACTGACATATAACATTATATTAGTTTCAGATATTCAATATTTGTATATATTATGAAATAATCACCTCTGTAAGTCTAGTTAACATCCATACATATTTACAAATCTTTTTTCTCCTGATGGGAACTTTTAAGAGCTGCTCTCTTAGCAACCTTCAAATGTATAATACAGTATTATTAACTATAGTCTCCATGCTGTACATTACATGGAAGGATTTATTTACTTTATAACTGAAAGTTTGTACTGTCTAACGCCCTTCAAGCATTTCTCTCACCCCTCTCCCACCCTCTGCCTCTGGCAACCACCAATCCAATTCTCTGTATTTATGAACTTGGGTTTTTTAATTTAACATTTTATTTATTTATTTTTAGATAGGGTAAGGTAGGGAGAAAGAGAGGCAGAGAAACACCAATGTGTCTCTCA
>PVIA01016865.1:0-17500 GCA_004024845.1 Tonatia bakeri | reverse complement strand
TCTGTATCCTATATAATTTATCTCTCCCCATGTATTTTATGCCTACTAATTATGCTTCTTCCCTGTACCATTTCCCTCCACCCCTCCCTTCCCCCTTCCCACTGAACTCCCTCTGTGTGATGTCCATTTCTCTGATTCTATTCCTGTTCTGGTTGTTTGCTTAATTTTTGTTTCATTGTTTTTCTTTTTATTTTAGGTTCATTTGTTGATAGTTGTGAGTTTGTTGTCATTCTATTTTTCATATTTTTGATCTTCTTTTTCTTAGATAAGTCCCTTCAATGTTTCATATAATAAGGGCTTGGTGATGATGAACTCCTTTAACTTGACCTCATCTGGGAAGTGCTTTATCTGCCCTTCCATTCTAAATGATAGCTTTACTAGGTAGAATAATCTTGGAAGTAGCTTCTTGCCTTTCATGACTTCAAATACTTCTTTCCAGCCCCTTCTTGCCTGTAAGATTTATTTTGAGAAATCAGCTGATAGCCTTATGGGAACTGCTTTGTAGGTAATTGTCTCCTTATCTTTTGCTGCTTTTAGGATTTTCTTTGTCTTTAATCTTGGGTAACTTAATGATGATGTTCCTTGGTGTGTTCCTCTTTGGGTCCAACTTCTTTGGGACTCTCTGGGCTTCCTGGACTTCCTGGAAGTCTATTTCCTTCACCAGATTGGGGAAGTTTTCCTTCATTACTTGCTCAAATAAGTTTTCAACTTTTTGCTGCTGTTCTTCTCCTTATGGCACCCCTATAATTCAGATATTGGAATATTTCAGGTTGCCCTAGAGAATCTTCAGCCTCTCTTCATTTTTTTGCATTCTTTTTTCTTCATTTTGATACAGTTGGATGTTTATTTTTTCCTGTTGTTCCAAATCATTGCTTTGAATCCTGGTTTCCTTCTTGTCACTGTTGGTTCCCTGAATATTTTGCTTTATTTCATTTTGGGTATCTTTCATTTTTTCTCTCATTTTTTGACCAAGCTCAATCACTTCTGTGAGCATTTTGATTACCAGGGATTTAAATTCTCCATCAGATAGGTTGGCTATCTCCTCATCATTTAGTTCTCTTTCTGAGGTTTTGCTGTGTTCTTTCATTTGGGCCATATTTTTTTGTCTTGGGGCAGCTGATAGATGTAAGGGGGCGGGGCCTTAGGCAGGGCAACCCTCTTCCCCAGGCAGGGCAATCCTCTTTGCTGTGCTGCCTGTGGGGAGGGGCCAGAGAGGCAACAGTGCAGCCCACCTGCTCATCTCTAGTGCACTGTCCAACAGACTCTCGTGTCAGACTGGAAGTATCCCCCACCATGGCAACCCCAGCCCACAGTCAGCTCTGAGTTTCAGGTTTCTCCTAAAGTTAGTCTCTCCTGTGCAGCTCTGCAGAGCTCAGCGGTCAGCCCGCCCCTCGGTCACCTCACTGAGGCTTTTCTGAGTTGCCCATGCTGTCCACCTTACTGGTTTGGTTGTTCTGGTTGATATTTTCTTTAATTCCTTGGTTGTCAGAGTTCCATGCAGTTTGATTTTCTGATGCTTCTGGTTGTTTATTGATTTTAGATTGATTGTTATCCTCCTTTTGATTGTGTGAGGAAGCAAAGAGTTTCTACCTATACCTCCATTTTGGCTGGAACTCTAAATGAGCCTTTTTTAAGAGAGTTCTCCAAGAGGTATTTATGGGTTATTACATCTCTGTTAAGAGCATTTAAATTCTGAAATACCTCCATTTTATACACAGAGTTATGTATCTAACATGATATTCTCCAGGGAACTGTCTTATAAACCAAAACATTTTAGATTATTAACTATAAGAAATCCTTTAGCCTGGGACATCCTATTGATAGCATTGTGTAGATAGGAAATACCCTCAGCCTATTCACCTGGAGATCCAGTTGGCAAGTAGGTTCGACCACATCATCTGTTTTCCTTTCCTTCTCCTGAGGCCATCATCACCCCCTACAAGAAGGAAGAAAATGATTCACAGGCCAGCTGCCTTCACTCATTTCCCCAACAGGGTTACGGTGAAGCCCTCACAACCTCCTCCTACATCCCACATAAAGGGCCAAGTACATCTTTCCATTCTTGAGGGAATAAACACTTCTAGTCTCTCCTTTCTAATCTTGCTGCTCTCCTGTAGAAAAAAATGTGACTGTCTGGTGAGACAGAGGAGAGCTTTCAATTACTGGACCTCATCACCACCTAGTGGGGTCAGTTGCTAAATGAAAAGCTCTTTTCTCTTTGTATGTGCCTGGCTAAAGCTTAGCCACATTTTCTGCCTGAGCAGATTCTGCTTTCAGAGCTGAATCTCCCCAGAGCGAGGAGGTGGTTCACAGCAGTTGGTAAAGTTAGTGGAGATGCAAAGGTGAAGGCCCTAAAAGAGCTACTTTCGAGGAGCGCAGGGCCTCTAGAGGAAACTTATGTTCCTAATTTGTCTCCTTGAGTTCTTAAATAAAATTGAACTGAAGAGCAGATGAGTGTAAAAATTCCCTCCTTAACCTCAAGTATATTATTTCTAAAAAGCATGGTGTGTGTGTGTGTGTGTGTGTGTGTGTGTGTGTGTGTATGAGAGAGAGAGAGAGTGAGAGATAGATGGAGGGATAGACAGATAGGGAGGAGGCTGGGAAGAAGGATTTCATCTTCATTTACTAACATAGATACAGACATTTTAGGAAGACTACACTCCCAGCCCAACCCCAATAACATATTTATTCATCTTGTACACTGTTCTTCCTTGACAAGCATCAAGTTCTGGGAGTGGAAAATACTTCCTCTCCAAAATCCAATGTGGACAAACCCAACTCCCATCTTTGATGCTAACCAAACTAAGGAAATGTCACTGGAACCTCAAAGCATTTATAATCCTAGTACCTATCAAAGTATTATAATTCTGATACCTCTCTCCCCTAGGCTGTGTAGGAAACAGGCGCTCCCAGCTGAGAGGAACAGTAGCTGGGAAGCTTCACAGAGTCCTTGCTGAGTCCTCACCTGCATTTTTCCTTTCCCTGAGCTCAGTGCCTTGTTCTGAGTTCCCAATAGACCCACTTTTTTTCCAACAAGAGGATCTCTGTTTACTATGTGTACCTATGTCAGGAAATTCAACCTGAGATTCACAGATATAACAATAGAAAAGTATCCTATTAGATAGATATGGTGGGCAAAGACGGTGAAGAAAATGAGGTCTCTCACTACACAGGAAATAATGAACTAAATGATACACCACACTAGCACAGCATTCAGTAACTTCCAGTAGCAGAAGAGGGGGGAAATCTTCAAAATTCAAATTATTGAAATAATATATTTATGTTTGCAGTTCACAATTATCTGTGTTTTGAAGTTAAGAAAAATAGTGCTATGAAGAAAATGAACAATGAGAAAATGTAGTTAAGTCAATAGAAAGTACAGGCTCAAAAGTACAAATAATCTATCAATAGGTGAATATTTAAATTAACACTGAATATGCATAATGTAGAATATTAGTCCTTCAATAAAAATTTCAGATTTATATGTATTAATGTTGAAAAATGTTCACAGTATAAGTAAAAAGGCAAGCTAAAACATGACATATAAAAGACTAGAATTATTTTTAAATTCCATGTGCATGTATGTGCACCCACAGATACATAAATAAAATATGTTTACATACACACATAGAAAAACAAGGAAGAACACACAATGAATTGTCAATAGCAGTTACCTTTGTAAAGTAATATTGGGTGTCTAGAGAGATCAGATAGACTTAATACTTTTTTTTCCTTTATATGCTTTTCTTTCACATCAGAGAAGACAGATATGAAAACACAGCACCACACCTGGACATATTTTCCTTTAGTTAATCTGAGTCGGGGATATTAGCAATGTTTCCCAGTGCTTTACTCATCATGAGGAACCATGCGACTCTACAGCCGTGTCTTCACTATGTGGAAAATAAGCTGGCTGCGTCAGTTTTCTCTCTCAACCCGCAAGCTAACATGACAAATCATAAAATGTATTTAGACTAAGTTCCCCGTGCTCTCACATCCCTCCAGCAGTCACCCCATTTCTCTGATCACTTTTTCCTACTTCCTTACTTCTTGTTTTCTCTTCATTCCATTCCAGTATGCTTTTTATCCCCATCACTTCTCTTGTGCATGTCACCAGGGAGCAAACTTTGCCAAACCTGACGACATTTCCCTGCCTTCCTCTCTCTTTACTGATCAACAGAATTTAATAACGTATGTATTCCTGATCCTTGAAGTACTTTCTTCATTTGACTTTCATGTTACCTAGGGCAGTTATTATCAGGTACTCACAATGCCTTCTTGGCCTCCTCTACTGGATCTTCTTTCTTTTCCAAATTCCCTAACACTGGAGTTCCCTGGACTCAGTCCTTAAACCTCTTCTCTACCCACATTCACTCCATATGTGTTTACATCCAACCCCATGCCTCCAAATTCTGTTGGGCATCATTCAGAGTAATGCCAGCTTCTGTAATAAACCTCTAAATTACAGTAAATAAACAAAATAAAAGTGTAATTCCCAGAAAACAGCTTAATACAGAGTTTTCTGACATGAGAACTATTACTTAAGAAAGAATAATCTTATAATCAAAAATGTTTCATATGTCTTTCTTTTTCAATTCTCACTCCCACTCTAAGAATTTTACATTTTAAATTATTCCGTGTTGATTGATGTTTTATTACTATCATTAGCCATATGATTATAGAGGTGGGGGGACCCACATGAGTATGTACTTACAAAGAGGCAGGGCATACATGAATCATATGAAAGTTTAGTGGCTGGAGAACTGCATAAAGCACATACAAACAAGGAGATCCACTGGGAAGGCTGTAGTTTGATCAGGGCAGCCAAGTTAGATCAGTACAGAGTAGCTACTTTAATTCAGGATAAGGCCAAAGCTCTTATGAATGAATATTCAAAGCCATCTGATGCTCTCATGCTTTTTGCCAATTTCACAGGTATAAGTGGAACAGGAAGAGCACACCAATTTCAAACACATTTGTCAAGAGAGTAGAAAATGTGTATTCAGAAAAAAAATGGCCAAAGTTCAGATGATATAAATTTAAAAATTAGCTCAGCAACACAACAGACTAATTGACTTATTTCGCTGCATAAAAACTATAACAATAATAGCCAATATTAAAATATGTCAATCTTCTAGATGCTCTTCAGAGCTTAACATACATAGCACTCTTACAACAATTCTATAACACAAGGAACTAAATTCCCTTTATACAGATGAGGGAGCTGAGGGACAGAGTGACTAACTGGCTTCTTCAAGTTTCACAGTAAGCTGTTGGTTTCAAACCCAGGCAATCTAGTTCCAAAGCTTATGATCCTGAACAATATGCAATCCTATTCTCCAAAATAAATACCATAAATTTCCAAAAGATAGAACAGTTAATATTTATAGGGTTTATACTATTACTCCCTCCGAACTTTTAAAATTTTATGTTTAATACCTATGGCAAATTTACATTGGGTTGTAGGAATTTTAGAAAATCTGTTTTGTTGAATCTAATAATAAAAACAATAAGGACTTAAAAATCTGCTTTAAAAGAAAAAAATCTACAGAAATATCAAAGAAAGAGAAACAATCATGATATCTTCTCAGTAATGACAGTGTTTTCAGTTTCCACATTAACAAACAATAACAAATATCAACTTGAAAGCCTCGAATCTAAGGACAGTTTAGTCCCAGTAGTGAACTGTAGTATATTTCTTAGTAGCATCTTTACCTAAACAGCAAAACATGGAATACCATATTTCTTGTGTCACAAGTACACACACCTTATCAGGGAAACAACACATCTAAGTTCACATTGCTAGCATAGAGTAGAAACTTAACTATGAAGCAGTACAGCAAAATATTCCAGAGAATTGACAGAAATTAAACAACGAACATGTTTCATTAGCCAATGATGTGACTACCACAAATTCTACTACCAGTGTCGTCACTGAAGTCCATCCTTTCTACTTATCCTCCTGCCTGATGAAGACTGGAAAAAAAATTAAAACTTGATTGACTTTTCTCACATTAATTGTAGACTCCTCATTATAGGACTAAGCTACCTAGTTCAGGATGAGTGGCAGTAGGATCTACTAACCAGACACATCATTCTCCCCTACTATTTTAAAACTACTTTGCTTCACTTCTCCAGAAGTCTTATTAATGCCAAATGGAGTCCTTGAAGGCCCTTTCCAGCTCCCATGCAGCCAAGACTACTTGTGGACCACTGCTTAGACTCGGTCCAAACCACTGCTTCTGACATCTTTGTCACTGGATCTGATATATTAAATAAACACCTGTTATTGGCTAGGTTCTTATCTGGATGGAGTGAAACTTTGGTTCCTCTTGAATTACATAAACATTTTTTAATAGTATATAAACTCAATGAATTACTAATATCTTCACAATAAAGCTGTCAATACTTCTTAATAAATATTTTTGAAAATATGAAAAAGTTAAAAGAATTTTAGAAATAATCATTAATAATCTCACCAATAAGACATTATTCCATTTGGCTTTCTTATAAAACTGCATTTCTTATACTGCATATTTTTAAAATCACAGTTTTCAAAACAAATATATATTTCAGATTATTAAACTTTTCTGTAAAAATGTGAATGTCATCATCATATTCCATTGTATATACATACATTATCTCACTTAGTTCTTTCATTATTATTGAACATCTAGTTCATAATTTTTCATTTGTGTAAAGAAAACCAGTGAACACTTGAATGTAGAAAATAGTCCTTTCTGATTTTGTCTTTAATATTAATTTGTAGTGTGGAATTAATAAACCAAGCAACTAAATATTTTCACCTTTTTAAGTCTGTTGTTACATATATATTTTTTTTTCTACCTATCTCAGATTTCATGGAAGAAAGTACCCCAATCTGGATTCACCACACCCCTTTACATAAGTTCCTCCTGCACCCCATCTATCCTTCAGCCTTTGGAAAATTCTACCTTTACCAAACCTGTAGAAGTTGGTAGTTAGTTCCCTGAGAGCATGTGGTCATATTTCTACTTCGGTATAAGAAATATTTTGAGTTACCAGAAGGCAGGGCTGTGTTTTCTTCATCTTCTATCCCCAGGGCTCAGGGCATTTACTGGCACATACTCTGGAATGAGGAAATGTTGGCTGATTAAACAAATCAATGCAAGCTGTATTTACCCTAAATGGGACTTTGGATATCATTTACTTGAATGTGGGTCCAGTGTTGTTACATATATTAAACTTGCATTCTGAAAGGCTGTGTACCACTCATTAAACACTCTCACTGGGAATGCACAAAATACCCAGCAGCCAAAGCACCGTCAGCTTTATGTACTTCCTCATTTATATTTTGCTGATTTGATGAGTGAACATGGTATCTTTTCTGTAATCTCAAATTTATTTGATAACTCCTAGTGAGAAATGATTTTTAATTTTTATATTAATATGGCTCTATTTGATTAATTCTCAGAGAACCAGGACTAATGTATATTTGTTCAACCTACTCTTTTTCCTGTTTCCCAATTCATTCATTTCAGCTCTAATTTTAAAGTTTAACTCTTTCTTTTTACCTTTAGGCACTTTTTATTTCTTCCTTTTCTAAATCCTTGGTTTGAAAGTCAAACATGAATTTTCTGTTATTCTAATATATAATTTACTTTGAAAAATAACTCTAGGTATAAGGTACTTTGTTTTTATGTCAGTATTTATTATATATCTGACCATATGTGTTACCATATTTTGCCATATATAATGTATACTTTTTGCCCAAATTTATGAGGGAAAAATAAAGACATGCATTATACACAATAGTACTAATTCTGTATCTATATAAATGTTTTTAATTATTTTATTTATGTTTATGCATTGAAAGTATAACTCTAGAAAGGAATAACAATATCTGTATGCAAAATAATACCCTAGAATATGATAATTTTGTTTCTCAATATAAATAAATAAATAAAGGAATTAAAAAATTAAAAGATTTTTTTCCAGAAAGTTTGGGCAAAAAATGTGGGTGTGCATTATACATGGCAAAACATGGTAATCTGTGAATGTATTTTTAAAGTTTAGATAGTGCCAATTTAACTTTCATTGATCTCCAATTTTATTGAATTCTGGTCACAAAATATGGCCTGTATAATGTCTATTGACCATTGATGTGAATATTTCAGGTCAACTCCTGATTTAGATAAAAAAATAGCCACTCTCATTTCCTTTCACCAGGTGAATGCACTTGAGAGCATCTACCATTGTAATTACATGACTCAGCACATCCCTGTGCTTATCATGTCTCCCCACTGTTGGTCGGCTCTGAAGGATAGCTGTCCGGATGTGTGCACTGTTTGTCACCGATCCCCAGAACCTAATTATGTTTTTATTTTGGAAATAAAAGAAGTATGGGCAGTGTCCAAGGGGTGATCATAGGGTGATGGCTAGAAGGGTGACTGACAAGTGCTCAAAAATGCCCTGGTTGCTAGTAAACACACTTAAGAGATGGGCATGAGGAAAAAGTAAATATTGGCCTTAAGTATTGGCATTGCTTGTCTTCCACTTATTCTGACAATCTAAGAAAAGAAGGCAGACTGTTGGGATATCTTCACCCCAATTTTTTGACTGGGTATGCTGTTTCATTTCACTGGGCAAACTGTGCATAGGTCATGGATTGATTTTTTTTTGTTTGTTTGTTTACTTGTTTCTGTGTGTGTGTGTTGATAACAATGATATATTGATTTGTTGCTCTCTCTATATGTTTGTTCTCTAGTATATAAACCTTCCAAGACTGGTTATCAGTAACTTATTATAGTAGATTATTGTCACAAGTTTTAATTTGTTTTAAGTTTTCAGGGGATTGCAATAAAAAGTTTGAAGAGACTGCATTAAGAATTTCTAGTCTAATCGTGTTTTAACCTGAAACCTGGATTGGATTGAATGCTACTTCTTATACTTGGAATTGCTATACTATTGAGATAAGGTTTCAGTTGATACATTCCTTCTATCATTAATACACGTGTCAGTTAGAGCACTATTCGTCTCTACTCAACAGCTTCTACCAGCTGTTATTATCCACACAAATTAGAAAATTCATTTTGATTTAATCTGTAAAAAAAAACTTCTACAGTGGATGAGATTTCATTGTTTGTTATCACCCATTCTTTGAGAATGAAAAATGAGTTGATCAAGGGACAGAATTTTCAAACCTTTTTTAAAGGAATCACTTAACTACTGATAATGACAAAATAAGCCTTCTAATAATATGCTTGTTTTCCAATGGCATATCTTTCTTCTTAGTGCAGATTGGCATTATTATCTTTCTTCTAAAGAATACTCACTAGCTTCAAGATTTATCATAAGCATCACCCCTCTGGTTTCCATCTTCCCAAAGTAGAGTAGGTGTGCCATTGCTTGTTTTCTCACAGAAAGTTATTCATATCTTTTCATATTACTATTACCTACTTTCTTCACTACATTGTAACTATCTGCTCATCTTTCAGGTCCCCACAAGGAGATGTTGAAATCTTTCACAACAAGGAGTATTATTACTCATTTGCATAGTCCAATACTTACCATAGTGTCTAGTAAATAGTAGCACTCAATAAATATCAGTAAGGAGAAGAAAGGAAACACAGAGGGAATAAAAGAAGGGGAGAAGAAGAGAAGAAAAAAAGAATGATGTAAAAATAGCCTGAATCTACTTCAATACGGTAAGTATGTGTGTATGTATGTATGTGTGTGTGTTAGCAAGCAGAAATGAACTCATACGGAACAAGTTAAAATCATGAGAAGATTAATAACTGCTCAGTCTTCTCAAATTTTGTTGTAGAGTTAGTAATAATCCTCATCAAAGTATTCTAGTCCCTTCTACAGAGGCAACTTTCCTTTTATTATATCTGCCTTACTATTTGTACAATTCTTAGCTTTCTTTTTCTGTCTAATCAAGAAATGTGTGCAGACTGAATACATATATAGTAAGCACACAATAATATCTCCTGATTAAATCAATGAGTAAATGAATAAAAACATAACCAATGAGTACCTAAAGCAGAAAGTTAAATATTACTTTGTTTACGTACTCCAAATTTTTATAATGTTCTTGAAATATGCTAATTCTTCAGTAAAGTGATTGATAGTTGATGGTGCAATACTGAGAGGGATGCATTTTGTAAAACTTTCTTAATTAGAAAGAGACAAATTCACCACAATTGTCCTTTGTGTTCAAGTGAAAGCTGTTGACAGCTGTATTCAGGTGTATCTAGATCAATAACTTTCTAGTCACTGGTTTGGCTCTGCCCATCTAAAAAGCAAAGGACTTGTTAATTAGCAAGTGAGAATAACACTTGATTGACTCTGCTAAATTATATTTTGTTGACCTGCCAAAGTGAATTTGTCATTAGCATTCATTAGAAAGACACACACACACAATCCTTCTAAAAAGCTTAAGCATCCTAGATTGTTAGTGGTATTTTCTTTCACTCACTAATAGTGTAACTGAAAAAAAAAAAAGCTTTGGATTCAAAGGCCTATGAAAAAAAACATCAGCTCTTTCTCCTTTAACTGTTGGCACTAGGCATACTGTTTAACCTTTCTGAGCTTTGATGTTCCAATATACAAAATGGTGACAATAGTGCTTTCATTGTAGGATTATTTTGAGATTCAAAGGAGATAAGAAATAAAAAGAACTGCCTGTACCTAATAGTATGTCTGGTGTTTATTAGGTACTTGATAAATTTTTTTAAACAGAATCCTTTAGGATCAATCTCATCACAATAACTTTGAAGTTGAAGTCTTTTTGGATAGATTTATGAATGCAATTATTCAGTGGACCTGCATTGGGAGAATATTATATGAAAGACATATATGATAGGCACTAAAACATTGTAATTATTGTCTTCTAGGGGATTATGATTCACATAGAAAGATAAAAATGCACACACTTATTACTAAAATACTATATAAGATATTACATGATTAGATATTTTTTATCCTTCTTCCCATAGCTAGATTTAAGTATCTCCCCAAAATTAGTCTCTTTGATCAGTTGAACTCAAGGCCTTATGTTATTTTTTAATCAAACCATGTTACTCTAATGACTTACTATCACGATTGACTAGCCAAGTCACTTTAATAACTAATATATTAGCTCTCCATTGCAACAACAAACTTTCAATCCTCTCTTTAGCTATTTAAAAAGCCAAAAATTTTAAGAATATTTTCAATAGTTCCTTTTATTTTATTAGCGAAGATGCCTTTCAATTCTTAACACAAGCATTATTGCAATAAACAAATACAAAGGCACACAAACTGGCTTTGTTATTATGAGTTTGTTGCTTTTCCCCTAGAGTCAAAGTCATTCTATGATGCATAAAGAAAAAGAGATTCATGCTAGTTCTGGGATGTCAGGTAGCGTTGTGTGAACGGAGCATTTTGTTAGTAAAGTAAGGGAGGGGAAAATAAAAGATGAGAGAGTGGTGAAGAATAAGGGTGAACTGAAGTGTAAGGGTAATAGATAAGCAGTTAATGACTAGAGAATGGTTCAGGCTGGAAACACACATGTGAGGCTTAAACACATTAACTCATATTTGAATGCTTAAGGCCAACTGAAAGATGCTTAAGCTTCATATAGGAATGCCTGGATGTCACATTAAAAATTTGAACTTCTATAATGCTTAAAGGGTTGCCCCAAAAGACTATTTTATGCTTTAGTTGGATAAACTTCATTCACAAAATATTTTGCTGCATTTGTTACTGATTAGAACTTTTCATTTTATCTCAACTAAACAACTAAAAGTTTTGCTGTCATGTGTTCTTTCTAAAATAAATAGTATCTAATTTTTGCTTCTTAGAAAGAAACTAGACTATCATTAAACTGTGGACAAGCTCTCACGCCTTCCTGAAGAATGTGTTTTAGCCATTCTCTTTACTTCCCTTTATAATACTACTTAGTAGCTCTCTGCACTTATAAAAGTTATTTAACTTCACTGAACCTGTGTCTTCATCCATCAAGCAGAGATAACACTCACATCTTTAAGTGTCAGCTAATATATGTAGTCCAGGATATATTACATGCATAAGTATTGCTATTATTTATATTACTACTTGTTTGTTATTTCTTCACTCTTTCTTGCCATTAGGAAAGGTTATGTGACTATTCTCTACTACTCTGAAGAATATCATACTGAATACACATAATTTAAAACCAGAGCTCCAGAAGCAAGCTCTTATAAAGTTCAATAAAAGGTAGAGAAAAAAGAAAATAAGAAATAAACTGCTCCTTAATCAACATTGGTATTTTATGATTCTTTGAAAATAAATAAAAAATTAAGTAAACATCTTTCCATAAAAACAATCTATAGAAGTGACTCCACACTGGAGCTATGGAAAAACAAAATCAGTCCTTTGAGCTACTCTACTCCAGTTTCCAAGGCCAAAATATAAAATCTCCAAAACTCGAAAGAGAGTAACAAGTAATCATTTCATGCTACAATATTAGCCTGAAGCCAACATAAAATGAGATCCAAGTAGAAAAATAGCAGGGAAATCATAGTGTATTTGTCTTTTCTGACTGGCTTATTTCATTCACTTAGACTAATGTTCTCCAGGTCCATCCATATTGTCACAAAGAATAAAATTTTCTCCTTTTTTATGGTTGAGTAATATTCTATTGTGTCAATGCCCCATACTTGTTTTATCCACCCATCCACTGATGGACACTTGGGCTGCTTCCATATCTTGGCAATGGTAAATAACGCTGCAGTGAACATAGGGGTGCTTAGTGCTTTTGAATTAGTGTTTCAGGTTCCTTAGGATATATTCCCAGAAGTGGGATTGCTGGGTCAAAAGATAGCTCTATTCTAATGAATGAACTTGTAACAGGATGCAGCTAAGAGGGGGGACCCCAATAGAAATTTGGTATGGGGTCCAGAACTCAAGGTGTCCAGGAAATATTAGAAAAATACATAGGATGTCCTCCCCCCTCCCCCACACAGGTCTGAGTTGGGGGAAGGGACACATGGAGCAGGACCATGCAGAGCTATTTTGTACAGCCACAGCTTTGTAGCTAACCTCTGGCATGGTCATTTAACATATCTATAACTTTTAACTGGTTTCATAGATATGTTAAATAGTTGTGCCCATGCTTTGAGCCAGGGGGATGGAAGTGACTTCCACCCAAGATGTAACTGAGGGACAGCTCCCCCTGGTTACAGCACCTGCATGAGAGTTTGGAGAAGATTGGCTCCATGCCGTGAGGCCACACCTGCCCAGACTTACGATGGCAGCCCAGTACACCTGGAAGAATACGAGAATGCTGACAGGTGTAACTGATTGTAGGAGGAGTCGGAAATGAGGCTGTAAAGGAAGATTGGCTCAGGGACTTAAACCCAGACGCAGCAGCGATGGGAGGGGAAGATCACATGGCATTGGCAGAGTGGGGACCCCGTGGCTCTGGGGTGCTCCCTTTTGCCACATGGCTTAGGAAGCAGGAGAGACTTTGCCTGGAAGAAAAGGGGTGAAAGGACTCTTACTGGTGGACCATAACAAGGTGCCACATGGTTTTGGATTAACTGGAGATCCTGGCAGGTGACACAGCTGATGGTGCCAGGAGCCCAAATCACGGACTTCTACTTCTTTTCCTGAGATATAGTACCCCAGATTAGGGCAGAGGGAGAAGGAAGGACTGTGTGCATCTGTGGGTATCCTAAAGGACTTTAATATTTTAATGAAGACATTAAGTCACTACTCTAATTCTGTATAGCTTTAAATAAATATTTTCTTTCCTTTTCACAAATCTTTGGCATTGAGAGACGTCTTTCCTCTGGCGGCAGGCATAGCGAACCTAGTCGGGGATCCTTTTGGTAATAGTATATCGTACACCTTCCCCTGGCTCTGTTCTGTAACAAACTGACTTAACAAGAAAAATAGAGACAGACTATAGACAGAGAGCAGGCTGACAGGTAAGTGGGGAGGAGGTTAGGGGGTGGAGGGATTGAGAGAAAAGGGAAAAGGACTCATCGGCAGGACAACAGTGTGGTGATTACTGGGAGAAAGGGGTATAAGGGGGCTAAATGGTAATGAGAAAATACAATAAAAATAATTAAAAATTAAAAAGACAATCAAAAATAGAAAAATACAAGTAAAATTTAATGAATAAAAAATTTGATAAAACACAATTTTTATAATAAAGGGAGCAACTATACTAAGGATGGAGAAAAGTACTTTTATTTGTGTACTATCTACAAAATTTTAATGGTATTAGAAAGCTCACTTGTAATAGTCCCCTCAGAGAACCAATAGGTTTTTTACGCACATTTTCAAAAGACATTTCAGTCTTTTAATGGTAGTTATATTCTTTTAATGACAGGTATATATCTCACTTAAAATATATGAGGAGATTTTCAGCTTTATTTGCCTTTTAACATTATATAAGCCTGTGCAGTGAAAGGTGGTTTTAGGCAAGATGCAGGCACATTGTTAAGAAGCTAAAAATAGAGTTGGGAGGCTATAATACCATATTTTTTTAGAGCTGGAACCAAGCACATCTACAAAGTAATAATAATCAAAAGGAACAAGCACTGCCACTGTCTCTAAAAATGAAAGCACAGCATGTGCTGTGGAATAGTCCCAACAAATAAGCAGATCCTCTGAAAATGCAAGGCACACTTCCCAAGAAATACACAACACTCAAATATACAATAAACAGAAGGAAACCAGACAAAGAGATCATACCTATTCCAATCACTGAGGCTAGCTGAAAGCTCGCTTAATTGGTATCATCTCAAAGGGTTTTCTCCCCCAGAGTGCTGTGGACAGAACGGTAACCTTCTATTAGCGGCACTTCATTTACAGCAGGGCAATTTCTTAGGAGCTTAAGAGCTGCCTCTCAGGGAGCATCTCACCTCCCACCCTGCTATGTTCTGCTGCATTGTACAATTCAGCTACACATGCCCTCTAACAATGAGGAAGAAAGAGAGGTGTTAATTACTTTCAACTAAGGCTTGCTACTCCCTACCCTACACATAAGAAAGCTGCATGAACAACAGAGTCATGAGAGGGAGAAAGCAGTAGCAGCACCAAAACAGGATTGCTCAGTCCTCTATGAGAGGAGGACATTACACTTCATTCTGTAAGGAACTGACAATATATTCAAAGAGGGAAATATGACTTTTATTTAGGAATGCACCTACATGAGCAGAATTGTATTCTGAAAAAAAAAAGAATCTTCATTAAATATGCACATGAATATCCTCAAAGAGAAAATGGTTGCATGTCTTCAACACTGGATACAATGGATAATGTCCATTTATGCACCTATGTGATTCCTAATTCTATCACTGGCATTGCAGGGCTCTGAGAAATGCACAGACATATACATTAATAGCCCTTGAAAAAATGGCCCCCATTGTCATAGGTGTGTAATTTCTATTCTAGAAATGCTATCATTAGTGCATTATGTGAGAAGCTGATACAATTGGTTCTGTCATAAAAGAGACATAATTCACTGTGACAAAAGCTAGCTCTCATTCATTCATTAAGAATTGTATTTACTGAGAGCTTTCCATGTGTCATAATGCCAGAATATATTACTGATATTTTTCAGCTAAATCAAACACATATACATACAAACATAAAAAAAACCTGTAAAAAATGTCCTCCATCATTATACAGGGTCTGACACAAATAATGCCCCCTTTTTATTACAAAATCATAAGCATGTAATTCTGTAACATAACAATATCACACTCAAGCACATCATATGACATTTTAGGTGAAATGTTCAAATTGCTGTCCATCTTGTGCAAGACATTCATGTACCCTACCAACCACACTCAAGTAAGCCTTACTTCTGCTGGACACTGTATGTGTATAATCCCTGTTATATAAATGGTATCATTATTCTTTCTTTTTATTTTTTCTTTGTAAGTTTTTGAAGTTTTATTCTTGTATATTCTATTACAGTTGGCCCTATTTTTCCCCCTTTGCCCTCCTCTGTCCAGCCAACCCCCTGCTCCCACAGTCCATCCCCACCTCATTGTCCATGTACATGAGTCATTTATACATGTTCCATGACTAGTCCCTTCCTCTTCTTTCCACCCTTCCCCCCAACACCCTTTCCTTTGACAACTGTCAGTCTGTTCCCTGTTTCCATGTCTCCAGTTCTGTTTTACTCATTTGTTTATTCTGTTCATTAGATTCTTCTTATAAGTGATATTATATGGTATTTTTCTTTCACTGACTGGCTTATTACTAATTAGTATATGGCATTATTATAATGCTCTCTAGTTCCATCCATGCTGTCGCAAAGGGTAGGAGACTCTCCTTTCTTTCTGCTGCATAGTATTCCATTGTGTAGATGAATGATAGTTTTTTTAATCCATTCATCAACGGATGGGCACTTAGGCTGTTTCCAACACTTGGCTATTATAAATACCACTGTTATAAATATCAGGGTATATAAACTCTTTTGAAATGGTGTTTCAGGATTTTTAGGGTATATACCAAGCAGTAGAATTGCTGGGTCATAAGGCAGTTCCATCTTTAGTTTTCTGAGGAATTCCATACTGTTTTCCATAGTGGCTACACCAGTCTGCATTCCCACCAACAGTGCACTAAGGTTCCCTTTCTCCACAACCTCCCCAGCACTTGTCTGTTGATTTGTTTATGATGGCCATTCTGACAGGTGTGAAGTGACATCTCATTGTGGTTTTAATTTGCATCTCTCTGATGGTTAGTGATGCAAAGCATCCTTTCCTATGTCTCTAGGCCCTCTGTATGTCCTCCTTGGAACACTGTCTGTTCAGGTCCCCTGCCCATTTTTTATTGGATTGCTTATCTTCCTGGTGTAGAGTCATGTGAGTTCTTCATATATTTTAGACATTAAACCCTTGTCTGATGTATCATTGGCAAATACATTCTCCCATACAGTCGGTTCCCTTTCCATTTTCCTAGTGTTTTCTTTAGCCATGCAGAAGCTTTTTAATTTGATGTAGTCCCATTTATTTATTTTTTTCTTTATTTCCTTTGCCTGAGGAGATACATTGTCAAAAATATTGCCACCTGGGAGATCTGAAATTTTACTGTCTATGTTTTCCTCTAGGACTTCTATGGTATTGTGACTTATATTTAATTTTTTTAATCTATTTTGAGTTTATTCTGGTGTATGGTATAAGTTGGTGGTCCAATTGCACATTATTCTGTTATACAGAAAATGGAGCTATCTGGACCTGTCATGATAAAGAGATAATTCACACTGAAGAGTGCTAGATCTTACTTTCATTTATTCATACATTCAAAAAATAGTTATTGAGAACCTTCGATCAATCCAGAGTAGCCTGCAGTCCTCCTGCAGAGAACACAACATGGAGTGAAGAGTGCAAAGGGATAGTCGGACTTTAAACCAGCAACTGCTGTTCAGAAGGATGACTGCTCAGAGCAAAGGCAGTAAAGGGTGTGATGGGGGCACCAAGGCCAGTGAAGATTAATCTGAAAATATTTCTCTATAGGCTTTTTTTTTTTTTTTTTA
>PVIA01016864.1:0-17513 GCA_004024845.1 Tonatia bakeri | reverse complement strand
GGCCAAGTGCAGCATCGCCTGGGTGAAGGCACCTATTCTTTGGCTCCACCACTGGCCGGGTGTGTGACCTTGGGCAAATGACAGCCTTTAACCTGCATCTAGAACAGAGGAAGCACCGATAATTGTGGCTAATTTTATTAATAATGTAACTCATTGGTGGAGGCAACTCTAGAAAAACTGACAGTAGAAGTTTAGAACAGATAAGTTTTGTTAAGTTTTTAGATCTGGGTTTGTGTTTTTCTATCCTGACTCGAGATCTCTGGATCAGAGAAGAGACCTTTTATTCACTCACTCACTGAGCATCCCAGGAACACCTGTTCCCAGGCTCGTTTTACCCCAGGCAATACCATGAGGCCAGATGTTCACCTGCTTGTGCAGTGAGGTTTATATAGACGAGAGGAACTCTGAAATTATGAGACTCAAAGCTTACATGAGGCATCTGGAACATAAAGGGGCAGTGAGGGGAAGGTGTGAGGAAGGGGGAGGAGGAGGAGAGAGAAAGATATTTGCATTAAACTGTAAACCATTTCTCTCCCGGGAGAGGGGTGAGTCTTTAGGTCTATTACCCCTACAGTGTAAGACAATGGCTCTGGGGATATAAGTCTTCATGTTTTCCCAAAGCAATTCACTAGCTCTACCTTCCAAAACAAATTTAACCATCAACCACCCTTCAACCAGTCCCCAGGACTCTGATCCTAAAGCCTGGACTGTGCAGAAATGGGAACGGATTCACAGAATGTTGTCTCTCAACTGCTTCTTCTGAGGCGCAGGCTGCTTAAGATGCATTTTGAATGCTCACTCCCTAACACCCCTATGTGTATGGGTGTATGCGTGTATCTGTGCACAAGTGTGTATTTGTATGTGAATATGTGCTGGTCTTTGCACATGAGGGTATGTACACTTTGTGGGGAACTTGTTTAGGTACAGTGCCAGGAGAGATGTCAAGGTTTCTACGGAGAAGAGAGGGTGGGCCTGGGACATACAGGCTGGGAAACCACTAGGAGCACAGTGGGTAGAAGGGAAGTGGTGCTGGACCAGGATTCCAGAGACCAACCCGCCATCAACACAACTAACTGCATGACTTGCTAGTCTCTTCTCTTTGAAACATGGATGATTATATCCTCCATGCCCACCCCAATAAGGTAATAAAGCTCAAATAAGAGAATATATGTGAAAGCATTTTGAACGGTCTAAAAGCCACACAAATCAAATACAAGCTCTTATTAGTGATGCTTTAACACCAACCTACAGTGAAAATGTTTACAAAGTGCACATTGCATTATCCACACATAATACTTGCTCTATAAATATCACTTCTCCTTCTGCCACCTTCTGCACATAGTTGGTATACTTATATTGGATGGATGGATGGATGGATGGATGGACGGACGGACAGATGGTGGATGGAAGTCTTATCAGTGCTCCTTCAAAGGTGCACAAAGAGGCTTTGCACAGAGCATTTGGCTTCCACAAGTGTGGGAAAGGAGCCTGGGGGAATTCTCCCAATACCCCAGGTCAGTTTTCTGACCTGCTGCATAATCTACCATCTCAGGGAGGGAAACTGGAGTACTGAGAGACAAAACGATGGGACAGTTAGGATGGCATTTCTTCCTAGAATAATAATAGTAATAATAGGATAGAAAAAATAGTATAGGTTGTTTGAGGTGAAAGGCACTCAAGGGTTTGTTTCTTGAGTGTCTACTCTGCCCTGGAGCGGGGGTGCAGGTGCTGTCTGCCGTCCAGAGACCAAGTCTAGTAAGGAAAACAGGTGTTAAACAAGCGAGCCCAGTGAGAGTTGGCAGGACAACTCAATAATTTTTTATTTTTCCTTGGTCTCCCTTACTTTCAGGGAAGCTCCTATTGTTGACTCAGAAGTAGACCCTTCCCACTCCCTGTCTATTATTTTCTAGAAGCCAGAGAAGCTTCTTGGATGACTCAGTGGAGGAGGCTAGGGAGTGGGGAAAGCTGTGAGGTGGGGCAGGGATCCCCAAGGCTGGAAACCTGACAGAATTCTCTGAGAACTGCAAGCAGAGGAGAGAAGGGAGTGAGAGAACATGCGAGGTGAATGGCTTCAGGATGCACCAGAGTGGTTTGGAGGCTCCCAGCCTTTGTGAAGATTCTCAGGCTCAGTCATGGTCTGAAGCTGCAAGACACCTGGCTTTGAGGGGCCATGTAGACTTACATGATGAAGGGGTCAGTGGTGACAGTGTTGAATAGGCAGAAAAATGTCTGTCCCTTCAAAGATTTCCATGTCCCAGTCCCCAGAACCTATAACTATGTTACTTTACACGGCAAAAGGGACTTTGATAAAGAAGAATAAGTTCAGGACTCTGAGATAGGGAGATATTCCTGGATTATCCAGGTGAGTCCAGGATAATCACAGGATCCCTAAAAGTGAAAGACCCAGGTAGGAGAGTCACGGTCAGAGTTGAAGTTTGAAGATTCTATGCTGGTGGCTTCGAAGACGGAAGAAGGAACCATGAGTCAAGGAAGGCAGGTGTCCTCTAGAGACTGGAAAACTGAGAAAACATTACCCTAGAACCTCCAGAAAGAACACGGCACTGCTGACACCGTGATTTCAGCTGGTGAGACCCATCTCAGGTGACTGACTTCCAGAATTGGAAGACCATCGGTTTGTGTGTTGTCACTACGTGGTGGCGATTTGTTACAGCAGCCACAGGAGACTCATACAGTGGTGGGATGAGAAACAGAGGTCCTTCCCTTCTCTGGCATTGAGATTCTTGTGCACCCCTGGGAGAGGGAGGGGTATGAGAAACTCCCTATTGTCTACTGATCTTGAATCATAATTACTTATGAGAGTTGACAATTACTGGGAATTTCCTTTGTGCCAGGCAAAATATTGTTTTTTGGGTTTTTTTTTTATAGCTATCTTAACCCTGTTTTGAGATCCTGGATAAAAGCCAGTCAGTTCTTCCTTGAGCAGTCAATTAGGCCACACCCTCAAACACTCCCTTATCTGGATTTCATAGGCCACTATCCACTCACCCTCATTGCTCCAGGGCCTGCACTAGACAGCCAGGGATACCCCAGAGCCTGCTGAAATTATTCCGACTATCCAACCCTGAGCTTGCTTGCCCTGCCTCCCCTATTCCTTCCTTCAGAAGGATAGTAAAGGCATTTGGCCAAAGTTCCCCACTCTCTGTCTCATGACTAAGCCAGGGACATCCCTGAGTGGACTGGACTGGGATCCTGTGCTCTTGACAGGGAGCTGTGAGTACAGCAAAACTGTAAAACTCTTTCTGATCTCTCTCTTGATCTGCATCTGGCCTCACTCCACCTCACCCCAGGTAATGGGGTTAGAACCCTCTACACACACTTACTCATTTAATCCTCACCACAAGCCAACGAAGAAGTTATTTATCACTATTATCCACTTACTATTATCCTCCACTTCATATGATGATTAAAGAGAGGTGAAGCAACTTGCCCGATGTCACAGAGCTCTTAAGTGGCAGAGTTAAAATCCAAATAGCCAGGCTTCAGGACCTGGGCTCTCCTCCATCATGCGGAACTTCCCACAATGATGAGGTGGCATTTGCCACCATCCTAACTGGACGAGTGCTCCATGCTGGCTTTATTTTGACTTAGAGAAAAATAAAGCAACATGATATGTCTAGCACATCACACTTCTGAAATTAAAGTTCTGCTCTTTATAAGCGTCATTAGGTGGGGACTAAAGTGAGTGACAGATGGGGAGATTAATCCAATCTGAGGCCTCCCTGAGATAGGTGATTTAAAACATCTACTCTACGTGTAGTTATATCAAACACTCCCGGTACACACTCATGCTTCATGCAGTTGGTTGGTTTAAAATGATTTCTAATACATGGCCCCCTTTCACTTTTCTGGCCAATAAATGTTCCAAAGTTGGGGCTGGAGGTGCCAGTTTGGCTAAAGGTCCCTCTTGAATTAAGTCAATCCACCAACAACATTTGGCTCTGGGAGGCAAGGGCAGAGAATATTCCAAAGACACTTTTTCTGCAATGCTGCAGTAGGGTTGCAGTAGGCCTGCTGGTCGCTCCCACAATGCAGTGATAATCCTGGGGTGAACAAACCTCATCCTGTCTTAGCCTGGGCCACCCCAAGGCAGAGCCTGAGACAAAGACTTGCATGTAAGTGGTTGGGAACACGGTTCAAGCAAGCTGGAGCAATGGATAGCGAGTAAGACAGGGAAGAAGGGACTCCAGATGGAAGGGTGTGTTAGGGAGTTGGCCGCTGCTAAATGCAACTGGAATACAGTTCATTGTGAACTTCAGAGAGACTTTATGAAATGTTTCCAAAAAGTGACCTCGAGAGACAAATGGGAAGTATTATCCATTGGCCTCTACGCCAATTGGCACAGGGCCTTAACCAGTGGGCTTTAACTCCCCTGTATTCCAGGATGCCTGTGTGTGAGTGCAGGGTAGGTAGTAAGAGGCGTTGGGTGCAGACCTGAGGTATGACCCTGGAAGGTTAGACTGCTGCAAACCCCGTCCAAGTCAGCCTAGAACTTTTGCGACAGCCATGGCTGGATTAAGAATTGGGGCCAAAAGCATTTTGAAGTTGTACCCCAGATATATCCAACACCTATCTGTACCCTGAAGGCCTCAGTGAAGACCAATGTTGTGGCAGCTGCATATTCGGGGGCGTTGTTACCAGAAGCACAACCCTGTTTTACCTGCCCCTACCCCAATGAACAGCTAGGGTGTGTAAAGATAGGTGACTTCCACTTCTTCTCCCCTCCCCACACACGTAGAGCTTCGAGCCCCAAAATACATCTGGAACATAGCCGGGGCTGGGGAAGCATCCCCCCTAAAACAACTATGGGGAGCAAATATGGGCTTCCCGCATGTTCTGTGCCTACTGGTGAGTGACCACATACACTGAGGTCCTGTTCCCAGCTAGACCCAAGAGTCCACATAACCCAGGGCATAAGGCCACCACCAAAACAAATTTACATGTTGTTGTATAAGGGATTTCTACGTATTCTCTTAACCTTCATGACAAATCCATGGAGAAGGAATTAAAGTCTTAATTGTATAGACAAGGAAACAGAGGCTCAGAGCAGTCCATTAATTTAAGATTCCAGAGCTGTTAAATCGCGAACCTAGAAATGCACTCCAGTTCATCTGGTTCCAGATCTGAATCCTTCTGCAGCCTCAACAGGGCGCAGCGCATCAAACCACTTAGCCTCCTGGCAGACTGCACACTCCTTGAGAACAGGAGTTGTTTATTCAGCTCACAGAGTAGGTGCTTCATGGCAGGAACTGAACACACGTGGAGGGCATGAGTTCCTGCTCAGACACGTGAGCACCTTAAACAAATGAGGACTCTATCCCTGCCTTTCTGGTGCCCAGCCTAAACCGGATGCTCAATAAACGCAGGCTGAAGGCATGCAGAGAAAAAGGAAGCATTCTATTGCTGCTCTCCTGAGACAATTTCTCAAACTTACAGAAAAGTTCCCAGTACAATAGCAAGGGTTTTTGTCCTGATCCATCTGAGAATGCAGACCAGAGGCTCCATTACCCTCAAGTTTTTCAGCATTTCCTACAAACAAGGGTATTATCCAACCACAACACAACTACTAGAATCAGGGAATTAACATTGCTGCATTTCAACAGGCGGACAGTATTTAAGTTTCAACCATTGTCCCAATGAGGTCTTCTATAGAAAACGATCATGTCTAGGATCCCATGTGCATTAAGTTGTCATGTGGCCTTACTGCTCTTGAATCTGCAATAGTCCTTCAGTTTTTTCTTGACCTTTATGACCTTGGCACTTAAAAATACAAGTCACTCTTGTAGAACACCACTCCACTTGACTTTGTCTGATGCCTCCTCTTGGGTTCACGTTATGCATCTTCGGCAGGAGTATCATGGTAGGATGTTGGGTTCTTATTAAATCCTAACAAGTAATGCACAATTTAAATATGACCCATTACCAATCATGCGCCTTTTGATCATTTACTGAAGGTGGATCTGCTAGGCTTCTCCGCTGTAAAGTCACCCTTTTCTTCCATTGTAGATAATCAGTAATTTGGCAGGAGGGGAGGATTCTGAGACTGTTTATATCCCATTCCTCATCAAATTTCAAACGTATTCATTTATCTACTTATGTCAGTTTGGATACAGCATTTCCTATTTTTTCCACTGTACTAAAATTTTTTATTGTTCACTCTAGACCCAATTGCCCCAGATTTAGCTAGTGGGAGCCCCTTCACGCAGGCTTCTGTGTGCTTTTTTCATGTCCCACAAATCAATGAGCATTTCCTTACTTTCTGCCACAAGTTCCACAACATGTTCCACGTTTGTCTTGTACTTCCCCAGCCCTACCCCAGGAAGCACGCATTTCTTCAAGGAGCCTGGTTTCTTTTACTGGTGAGTGGTATTTAGAAACCAAGATCTGGGTGCTAAGTGTGTTCATTAATTTTGTGCGTCATTTCTCCCAGTGGACAGAGCTAGGACACACACACACCGGTATTTATTTCTACATCTATTCATTTGTTTACAACCATATTCACACCAATGCCTCAATTTCAATTCAATACCACAGGGTTTGCTCTAGTTTTCTACCTGTTAATGTTTGTAACTGCCTGTTCCAAGGGTAAAAAGCCCACTTTTCATTATACCCAATATTTTTACTTATTTGGTCACACCCTCTGTGTGTACCAATCTCCAGCTGCTGGCCTAGTTGATGCCCTTCTCACCCACCTCAGACTCTCACAGCTGCGCTGGGTCACGCCTTCCCCACATGGGTGCCCTCCGTATCCCGCTTAGGCTCCAGCTCTGCTCTGAGCCACTGAAGCCCTCCCACCCCACCACCACTGTGTGGATGCGTGCCTACCTTGCTCAGCTCTCTTACTGGCTTTAGCACTAAATTGTTCAGAAAAAGAAAAGAAAAAACCCTAAAGCTGTTTTAAGAGTGAGAATATGAACTACTTTCATACACACACCCTGACCCAGGGTTTTCAGGGCCCAGGACAGAAAGAAAGCTCACAAGGAGAATAGTAAACATCTACTGGCCAATAGGCAAAGCTGGTTGATGATGGAAGAGGGAGGGAGGATACCTTTAAGGAGGATACCTTTAAAGAGGATACGTTTAAAGAGGGAGGAAGACTTGTAAAGGACACAAGGTGGGATTCTAGGATGCAAATAATGTTCTATAATATAATTACAATTGTCATTGTCAAGTGAAGTACTGGTAAGACTGAACTGCTCATTTCTTCCCTGCAAGAGAATGAGGTTACAAATAATGATGAATGATGTGTGAGTATAGTTTGTGGCAGGAGACAAAGGTTTTTCCACTTAGTGAACAAATGAAGTTTATGATGAAATCATGGATCAGACTGGGGACCTGCCCAGCCATTTTACAGATAAGCAAGCTAAAGCAGAGAAAGGTTATGCAATGTCTTTGTCAGGTTTTGTTATCAAGACAGTGCTGACTTCATGAAGTTGGGAAGTGTCCCCTCGTTTTAGTAAGACTAAGATATTTCTTTAATTGTTTGGGGTAAGTATACCTGTGAAGTCATCTGGGCCTAGAGATATCATTGTGGAAGGTTCCGAATCCCAGTTTTGTTTTCCTTAGTAGCTGTAGTACTATTCCCATTTTCTATTTCTTGTAGTTTGCATTTTGGTAGGCTGTAGAATTTTAAAAGGAATTTGTAAATTTTAGTTATATTGGAAAATGTATGTATAAGACTCTTAATATCTTCTTTTAAATTTTTTAATATTTGTAGTATCAATAAAAATGTGTACCCTTTCACTTTTTATATAGATAATTTGTATCTTCTTTCTTGGTCACCCTTATCAATTGTATTCATTCTTACAAAAAATAACTTTTGGTTTTCTGATTTTTCTCAATTGTATGGTTATTTCCTATTATAAGAATGTCTGCTCTTGATGTTAGTTTTTCCTTTCTTATACTTCTTTGAGTTTAGTTTGTTTTACTTTTTTAAATGGTCGACTTTCAACCTTTTTTTTTTTTTACTATGTACTTTTATGGCTAAAATTTCCTGGTAAGCATTACTAACTGCATCCCCAAAGGTTATTATTATTTTTTATTGTTTAGTTAAAATATTTTTTACTTCCCATTTTAATTTCTTCTTTAATCTACATATTATTTAGTAGTATATCACTTAACTTTCAAACATTTACAGTATTTCCAATTCTTTTTCTTTTTTTTGACTTTAAATGATTTTTTTCTTTTTCAGTTACAGTGCACATACAATATCATGTTAGTTTTAGGTCTTAAGACCAGTGATTAGACATTACATAACTTACTAGATGACCATCCCAATAAATCTAGTACCCTTCTGACATCATATCTGACATCTCCATGACTATTCTGTAACTACCCATTTGTACTTCTTAATCCCCTCACCTTTTCACCCCCCAACCACCCTCCACTCTGGCAACCATCATTCTGTTCTCTGTATCTGTGAGCCTGTTTCTGTTTTGTCTGTTCATTTATTTTTGTTTTCTCAATTACACATGTAAGTGAAATCATCTGGAATTTGTCTCTCTCTGTCTGACTTATTTGACTCATATATTCTCTAGGTCCATCCATATTGTTGCAGGTGACAAGATTTCATTCTTTTTGATGGCTGAGTTATATTCCATTGTATATATGCACCAGTTCTTATTTTAATTTTATTTATTTATTATTGTTCAGTTACAGTTGTCCCACCTTTTTCCCCATTGCTCACCCCTACTCCATACCCCCCACTCCCACAGTCAATCCCCCATTGTCCATGCTCATGAGTCCTCTATTCATGTTCCTTTGCTTGCTTCTCCTCTTTCCCCTGTTTTCCCCCCTCTCCCTCCCCTATGGTCACTGTCAGTTTGTTCTTTATTTCCAAGCCTCTGGTTCTATTCTGTTCATTTGCTTGTTTTGTTGAATAGGTTACACTTATAGGTGAAATCATATGGTATTTGTCTTTCATCATCTGGTTTATTTCACTTAGCATAATGCTCTCCACTTCCATCCATGCTGTTGCAAAGAAAGAAGCTCCTTCTTTCTTTTTTGCTGCATAGTATTTCATTGTGTACATGTACCAGAGTTTTTTGATCCACTCATTTACTGATGGGCACTTAGGCTGTTTCCAGCACTTGGCTATTGTAAATAACGCTGCTATGAACACTGGGATGCATAGGTTCTTCTGAATTGGTGATTCAGGATTCTTAGGGTATAGTCCCAGCAGTGGAATTGCTGGATCAAAAGGCAGTTCCATCTTTAGTTTTCTGAGAAAATTCCATATTGTCTTCCACAGTGGCTACCCCAGTCTGCATTCCCATCAACAGTGTACTAGGGTTCCCTTTTCTCCGCAGCCTCACCAGTACTTATTGTTTGTTGATTTATTAATGATGGCCATTCTGACAGGTGTGAAGGGGTCTCTCATTTTGGTTTTAATTTGCATCTATCTAGTGGCTAGTGATGTTGAGCATTTTTTCATGCGTCTATGGGCCCTCTGTATATCCTCTTTGGAGAAGTGTCTATTCAGGTCTTTTTCCCATTTTTTAATTGGATTTCCCATTTTTTAATTGGATTGTCTTCCTGGTATGGAGTCATGTGAGTTCTTTTTATATTTTGGAGAGCAAACCCTTGTCTGAGGTGTCATTGGAAAATATTTTTTTCCTATATGGTTGGTTCTTTTTCCATTTTGTTGATGTTTTCTTTGGCCATGCAGAAGCATTTTAGTTTGATGTAATCACATTTGTTTATTCTTTCCATTATATCCCTTGCCCTAAGGGATATATCAGTGAAAACATTGTTGTGTGGGAGATCTGAAATTGTCCTGCTTATGTTTTCCTCTAGGACTTTTATGGTATCATAACTTACAATTAAGTCTTTTATCCATCTTGAGTTTATTTCAGTGTATGGTGTAAATTGGTGGTCTAGTTTCATTTTTTTGCATGTACTTGTCTGGATCTCCTGACACTATTTATTGAAGAGCCTAATTTTACTCCATTTTATGTTCCTGTCCCTTTGTCAAATATCAACTGACTGTATTGATGTGGATTTATTTCTGGACTTTCTATTCTGTTCCATTGGTCTATGTGTCTATTCTTATGCCAGTACCAGACTGTTTTGATTACAGTGGCCTTGTAATATAGTTTGGCATCAAGTATTATGATCTCTCCTACTTTGTTCTTGTTTCTCAAAATTACTGAGGTTATGCAGGGCCATAAATGGTTCCATATATATTTTTAAAATATTAGTTTATATCTGTGAAATATGCCATTGGTATTTTGATAGGGATTGCTTTGAATCTATAGATTGCTTTGGGTATTATGAACATTTTAATGATGTTAATTTTTATAATCCATGAACACAGTATATGCTTCCATTTATTTGTGTCTTCCTTAATTTCCTTCTTTGGTGTTGTGTAGTTTTCTGAGTATAGGTCTTTTACTTCCTTGCACCAGTTCTTCTTTATCCATTCATCTATTGATGGACACTTATGTTGCATTCATATCTTGGCTATTGTAAATAATGCTGCAGCAAACATATGGAAGTATATTTCTTTTCAATTCAGTGTTTTGAGTTTCTACAGATAAATACCCAGAAGTGGAATTGCTGTCCTTTTTGTTACTTGTTATATAAACTGTTTTAAAGTCTATTTTGATTGGTGTAAGTATTGCTACTCCACCTTTTTGTTTGTTTGTTTGTTTCCATTTTAGTAAAATATCTTTTCTCATCTCTTTACTTTTAGTCTGTATGTGTCCTTTGATGTGAAGTGAGTTTCATGTAGACAACATATGTAAAGGTCTTGTTATCTGATCAACCTTCATATGTTTCTTTATTAGAACATTTAACCCATTTGCATTTGAAGAAATTGTTGATAGATACATATGTATTGCTATTTTATTATTCATATTTTTTATCTTTTTTTTCTTGTTTTTCTTAAAGAAGACTAACATTTCTTGTAATACTGGCTTGGTGGTAATGAACTCCTTTAGCTTTTTCTTGTCTAGGAAGTTCTTTATATGTCCTTTGATTCTAAATGATAGGTTTGCTTGGTAATCTTGGTTGAAGTTCTTGCTTTTCACCACTTTGAATATTTTGAGCCCATCCCTTCTGGCCTGCATATTTTCTGTTGAGAAATCAGCTGACACTTTTATAGGAGGTCCCTTGTAGGTAACTAACTGCTTTTATCTTGATGCTTTTAAGATTATCTTTTTGTCTTTAACCTTTGACATTTTAATTATGATGTGTCTTGGTGTGGGCCTCTTTGGGTTCACCTTGTTTGGGGACTCTGTGCTTCTTGGAGTTGTATGTGTATTTCCTTCACCAAGTCAGAGAAGTTCCCTGTCATTTTTTTTTTTTTTACATAAGTTTTCAATTCCTTGCTCTCTCCTTCTGGCACCACCATGATGCAAATTTTGATATGCTTGAAGTTTTACCAAGACTTCTCTAACTATGCTCATATTTTTTTGGGGGGGATGTTTTTCCTTTTGCTGTTCTGATTGGGTGTTTTCTGCTTTCTTATCTTCCAAATCTCTGACTTGATTCTTTGCTTCATCTATCTAGTGAACTGTTCATTCTCTGCTATGTATTCTTCATTTCAGTTAATGTATTCTTTACTTCTAACAAGTCCCTTTTTATGTTTTCTATATCCATTTTTATGTCTCCTGTCTCTTTGTTGAAGTTCTCACTAAGTTCATCTACTCTTCTGCTGAGTTCATTGAGCATCCTTTTAAACAGTGTTTTAAACTCTGCATCTGGTAGATTGCTTGTCTCCATGTTATTTAGTTCTTTTTCTGGAGTTTTGTCCTGTTGTTTCATTTGGGGCGTATTTCTTTGTCTTCTCATTTTAGCTGTCTCCCTGTGTTTGTGTCTATGCATTAGGTAGTGCTTCTATGCCTCCCAGGCTTGATAGAATGGTCTTATGCAGTAGATGTCCTGTACAGCCCAATGGCACAGACTCCTTGATCATCTGAGTTGAGCTCTCCAGGTGTACCCCTCATATGGGCTGTGTACATCATCCAGTTATAATTGAGCCTTGATTGCTGTTGGCATTTCAATGGGAGGATTTACCCCCAGACCCATCAATTGTGAGGACTGGCTGCAACCATCATGGAGGATCAGCTGCTCTGGGGCCCACCCCATGAAACAGTACTTGGTTCAGTGAGGCTCTGGTGCCTGCTGAGTTTGCCCTGTGAAGGTGTCACTTGTGGGGGTGGTTTGGAGTGATTTGATGTTGTCTGAAGCTGTCTATGGGGTGTGCTGGCTCTAGGGTCACTTGGTGTTGAGCCGGTCCATTCTGCATCTGTGCCCCTCCTATCAATCTCAATGTGGCTTCTTTATATCCTTAGTTGTAGGACTTCTGTTCCACTAGATTTCGGGCAGTTTTGAATGATGGTTGTTCTATAGTTTAGTTGTAATTTTGATGTGGTTTTGAGAGGATTCAAGTATCCCATTTACATACCCCTGGATCTTAACTGGAACCTTCCAATTATTTTTCTGTTATGGTTTTCAAATTTAATTCTACTGTGGTCAGAATATTTACTGGATGATTTTAATCCTTTAAAATTTACTGAAAATTCTTTATAGTCCTGAATTACTAAATGTTCCATGTTCTTTTGAAAAAAGTGTATATTTGGACATGTATTGAGTGCAGAGTTCTATATATGTCTCATATCAAGTTTATCAATCATGTTGTTAAAATCTTCTCTAATCTTATTGATTGTTGTATCTACTTAGCCTATTGATTACAGAAAGACATGCATTAAAGTCTCCTGCTTTAAACTTTCTGTGTCCTCTAATTTGGGGCCCTTCTTGGCCAGTTTGGAACCATCTGCAGACTCAGCTTTCTTATTGCCATGAGCAGCATTACTGGTTATTGTGTTCCTTGAGGAGGAAACCTGTCAGTCACCACTATGAGTTCTACATGACCATTTGCTCTGTCCACCCACGTCTCCCACTCCTTCATTGATTCCATCCCCCACACCTCCTTGTTCCCTGTCATTTCCAGAGCCATGCCCTTAACACTGTTGAATGATAGTTATTGCCCTCCCCCACCAGGGATAATCATGGTGTCTCTACCTACCCAGTGTTCCATCTTTAATATCAACCCTTACCTCATACTCCAAACTGATGCCATCTTCTCCTTTCTCCTTCATTTGGGCACAGGAAGACAGCTCCCATAGTCTTATTACTATCACTCTGTGCTTTAAGGCTCTGTTCTGGGGATTCCTGGGTTACTCAAACCCCACACTTCTTCTTCTTTCCAGTTTCCTCCCAGGTAACACAGGTATCACCATCCCTTCATTTGACTTTCTACTTTAATCTCTCTTGTAACATGCTGTCCTGAAAAACTATGACTTTTGGAGTCAGACAGACTAGAGTTTGCATCTTAGCTCTACCATTTATTTGGGCAACTCACCCAGTGTTTCAGTTCACCATCCTAGGTGCTAAAATGAAGACAGGAGATTTTTGCCTCGCAAAGTTGTTGTAGGGAAAGATGAGTATAATTTGTCCAAGGCTCTGAGCCAGAACCTGATTATTTTTCCCCTTACATCCATGACAACCCCATTCATTTTCCCAGTAACTCCTCCCTCCCTCACTTCCTCTTTCCCCTATTTCATTCCTTTCTTTCTACTACCCAGTTTAAATTTATTGCAAAGAATTTGAAGGTTATGGCCTCATCTTTGCCACTGACTTAGTAGTGAGATTTTGAGCAAATCACTTGTTCTCTCCGAGCTTCAGTTTCTTTATCTATCAAAGAAGGCACTGTAGGTGACCTCTATCGCCTTGTTCCCTTGAAACATTCTGTGCTGTAAAGTGATTCTGAAATCCCATCTCCCTCACAAAGACTTTTCAGCTGTTGAAAATAGTGGTAATTCTTTCTCCTTTACCTACATTCCACTGCCTTGTTTGAACATGTACCTTCTGTTTTATTTTTGCTCTTTACACTGAAAATGTTCATCCATAAGGATTTATGTCAAATGGCTGAGGGCAGGATAGTGAAATTATTTCTGCATGTTTATAGGGAGAGTCTGGGTTCTTCAAGAACAAAAATGTTGCCCTCAAGGGGAAAAGCTCTTTTGTGGAGGTTGTGTTCTCTCCACTCCCACCCTCACAAAAGCCTGATGACAACGCTTAGCTGAGTTCATGACACGTCAAGCAACAATCAATCAATCCTCCTTCCTTTCCTCTCTCACTTCCTTCCTTCCTTCTTCCCTGTCTTCATGAGTGTAGGCTCATAAGAATTACACAAAAGTATTTTACAAAACTCATTTCAATCTACAATTTAACTCAATCTATTTGTAGGTTCATGCATTCTTTATTTCATTCCACAAATTGTTATTGAACATATATTATGTCTGAGACACTGTGCTAAGCTTTAAAGTTATAAACATCAATAATGCATAGTTCTTGCTTTCAAGGAACTCTCTGTCTATTTAATTTGTTTATTTAACAAATATCTTACAGTGTGTCACGCTGGGTTCTCTGGAAACATTCAGTAAAACAAAGTTTGAAGTCTATGATCTTATTAGAGATCAAAACTTGTTAAACGAGGAAGGAAGAAGTATGAGTAGGGAGAAAAATACAACCAGAGACATTGAGGTAAAGAACAATCTGACAGTAACCACAGAGGAGGAGGGAGAGGGATAATAGGGGGTAATGGGAGGGACCATCAAAGAACATGTATGAAGGGCAAATGGACAAAGCCAAAGGAGGGGGCGGTTCAAGGGTGGGAGGCAGGGATGGGTGGGGTGGGGGTGGGGCATGGTAGGGAGAAAATGGAGACAACTGTACTTGAATAGCAATAAAAAAGAAACAAACATTGAACATGATTCAGGCCTCAGAGGACCCAGCAGTTTACTCTGGAGCAGGAATAGCTCATCAGAGTCATGACATGGTGGCCCAAATGTCAGCCTTTATGCCTCTGTGCATTAGTTTCCTGGGGAAGACACAAGGAATTACAGTTCTGGTGGCCAGAAGTCTGACATCAAGGCGTTAGCACAGCCACACTCCCTCCACAGACTCTCGAGAAGGCTCTTTCCTTGCCTCTTTCAGTTTCTGGTGGCTCCACATATTTTGTGACTTGTTGTAGCATCCCTCCAATGTCTGCTTCTGTCTTCACATGGCCTTTCCCTCTGTGTGTCCCAGTCTCAAATCTCCCTCTGTCTTTTTATAATAAGGACATCTGTCACTGGATTTAGGGTCCATTCTAAATCTAAAAATGCTCTCATCTCTAAATCCTCAACTTAATTACACCTGAAAGACCCCTCTTCCAAATAAGCTCTCATTCACTGGTTCTGGGGTTTAGGACATGGACGTATATTTGGGGGCCGCTATTCAACGCATGATACCCTGTTTTACTCAGTCACCACATGCAGATTGTTCAGAAAGGGTCTGTTTTCAGAGAGGCCACTCTGTGCAACAAAGGCAGACTCCAGTTGCTGACAGCTGGAGGATGGCTGTTGGTTCTGTCCCCCAGATGGGCAGCAAGTTCTGCCTTGAAGGGGGTTTGGGTGGTTCATCTTATCTAATACATGTACCAAGCCTCATATTAGGAATCAAAGGCAAAGTGGTGATAAAATCAGAGAGAGTTCCTGTTCTTACCACACTCATAGTATAGCAGGGGCAGACAGGTATTACTCATATAACCCAACAACTTCAGTAAAATCACTTCAGTGGTACGTGCAGCCAAGAAAAGACACATGTTAATGTAAGAATATGTAGAGGGGAGACCTGATGATGCTTGATTTAAGAGTGAAGAATAATACTTAAGACAGAGAGATAGCATGGGCAAAGGCTGGATCATGTGCATTCAAGAAAGTGAAAGGATGCCAGTGAGGCTAGAGTTAGAGTGTACAGAAGAAGACATAGCCTGAGATGTGGAAGGCGCACCCAGCAGTCCAAATGAGGTGCTGAACTCCACTGAAGAGTTCCAATAAAGGAAGTATGCTGGGCCAGGGTGCATGTGAGGCAGAGGTGCATATGGCATGACAACGGTGTGCAGACCACATTTCAGCAGATAAGCTAGTCTGGAGGCAGGCATTGCAGCAGTCCAGACAGGAGCTGATGGGACCTAGGACTGGGGTGATGGTAGAGGAGATGGAGAGGAACCACTTGATCCCAGAGAGATTTAATAGGTATTTAACAGGATTTGGTGATGGATTGAACATGGAAGTGAGGGAGAGGAAGATCTTCAGAATGAGTGTTAGGTGATCCTCATTGAGATGGAGAACATTAGGGAGTTCTGGTCAAGATGGAGGCATGGGTAAATGTAATACTTTAAACGAACCACACATCAAAACTACAACTAAATTACAGAACAACTATCATTTAGAATGCCCCAAAGCTAGCTGAACAGAAGTCCTGTGGCTATAAAGAAGAGGCCACATCAAGACTGGTAGAGGGGTGGAGACACAGAACGGGCAGGTCCCACAACCACGTGTGCTGGTTAAAAACCAGGAGGTATATCTCAGCTGTGGAGATCCCCTCTGAGGATGAGAAAGGGGCCACCTGTGAAACCTGACAATTCAGGGGAGGCCCATGTGGTGGCTCTACAAACTCAGACACAAAGTATCACATAGGCTGGTCTGAAATTAAAACTTTCTAACTAAAAGTAGTTCATGGCAGGTAGTCATGTCCTAGGCTGGTTTTTTTTTCCTAAACAAGGTCAATCTTTGCCATAAGTAAGCCTGTCTGTGTCTTTTTTTTCTTTTTTCTTTTTTGCATCTACAATAATATACCTGATAATATACCTTTGGAACATCAAAGTAATTTCCTTTTTTTCTGGACCCTTCAAAACACAACCATTAAGTCACTGCAGAGACCACAAATCCCCTTATTTTTATTATCTTGTTAATTTTTTAAATATTTCTTTATTTTTCAAGTATATTTTATTGAATATGCTATTACAATTGTCCCAATTTTTTATGCCCTTTCTCCCTGCACTGCAACCCCATCCTCCATCATCCTCTCCCCCTTAATTCATGTCCATGGGCCATACATATAAGTTCTTTGGCTTCTCCATTCCCTATACTATTCTTAACCTCCCCCTATTTTATGCCTACCTATTATGCTTCTTATTCCCTGCACCTTTTCCCCCATTCTCCACCTCCCCACTGATAACCCTCCATGTGACCTCCATTTCTATGATTCTGTTCCTGTTCTAGTTGTTTGCTTAGTTTTTGTTTTTATTTTGGATTCATTGTTGATAGTTGTGAGTTTGTTGTCCTTTTACTTTTCATAGTTTCTGGTCTTCTATTTCTTAGATAAGCCCTTTAACATTTCATATAATAAGGGCTTGGTGATGATGAACTCTTTTAACTTGACCTTATCTGAGAAGCACTTTATCTGCCCTTCCATTTTAAATGATAACTCTGCTGGACAGAGTAATCTTGGATGCAGGTCCTTGCCTTTATTGAATTCAAATACTTCTTTCCAGCCCCTTCTTGCCTGTAAGGTTTCTTTTGAGAAATCAGTTGATAGCTTTATGGGAACTCTTTCGTAGGTAACTGTCTCCTTTTCTCTCGCTGCTTTTAAGATTCTCTCCT
>PVIA01016863.1:0-17507 GCA_004024845.1 Tonatia bakeri | reverse complement strand
CAGAACAGCAATCCAAGCATCTCCACTACAGCAGAAGGAGACCAGGAATCAGGGACCTAAGGGTGGGCAGGGGGAGAAATAGGAAAGGAAGGGAAGAGAAAGCAGGTAGAAGCCAAGAAGAGGGAAGGGTCAGGTGAGAGGTCCACCAAACCCTCCTGTCCAACCAGACCTGGGATTCTTAAATATAGATGTATTGTTGTATTGTCCACACACACTTCAATCACTCCCCGCCAGTCCCCACTGCAAACCAAGTACATCAGACACCGCACACGTGAGGGGCACCTCCCTGTCACCAAAGATGGGGACAGGGCACAGTTTGGGGGTAGAAGAGCCTCAAGGTAAAAATGGAGGTTCTAGAACCGAGGGGGCTCAGTTCTAGGCCAGGGGAAGGGGACCAGGATGCAGCATAGTGGTAAGGGTGTAGACTCGCCAGCAGAGACTGAGAACCCAGTGGTTGCATGTTGGGCCTGGCGGCTGGGGCGTGTGGCATTGGAGGACAGCCAGTTCTGTCCTCAGCAGGGGGACTCCCTCCAGGGCATGGAAGGGACCTGGAGATATGGGGGAGAACTGAGACTCAGGGAAGGAGAAGGGGCTGGTTCAGAGGAGGCCAGCTCGGCAGTCAGACAGACTGCATGTTCACCAGCAGCGGTGAGGAGCCACGTGGTTCCCTCCTTTGCTTGGCCAAAGTGTAGAAGACGGGACCGTGGGTGGAGGGATCCTCCAGGCAGAACTGAACACCACAGGGAGGGTCAACACAGAGGAAACAGGCGTGCCTGTCCTGGAGTCCAAGTTCTGGAGTGAAATGGAGGACCTCCTGCATTCAGTTAGCAAAAGTCCTTTGAATGTGCTCCAGCTGCAAACATGATTGTCCCATTAGCTGGGCCAGGGCTTGGTTGCCAGCACTGGATGCCCCCCATCCCTCAGCCCCCGGCCAGGCTGAGCAGGGCAGGCTCTGCATACTGCAGAATTTGCAAGCTACAAAGGGTTCCAGGAGCCCCAGCTTGGAAGGTCATAGGCCACGTCTCCTCAAGCCTCTGGCACCATGAGAGCGTAATGGCAGATTTCTGGCCTCTGTGATCCAGGCCAGGCCTGGGAGGCTCATGGGCACACATTATGCATTCTAGAGCCCAAGAAAGGCACCGAGTTGTGGATTCTGGAGTGTTGGGCATTCCAAGAGCAGAGCTGAAGGGGCTAGAGTGTACCGTGGAGGGCGCGGGGCTCTGGACCCCAGAGAAGCTTGGGGGTCTGGAGTAGGGTTTAGGAACAGCGCCATTCCACATCTACCCTCAGGAAGAGAGAGAGGCAGGGCGGACCTGTTGTGTGGGGCGGGACTTAGTTGCGCTCCTCGCCCAGGGAGCTGGCGGGGCTGAGGGGCTCACTGGGAGTGCTGGCTGAGCTGGAGGGGGCGGTGTCTGAGCTGCGCTTGCTCCCGCCTGTAGATGAATTGCAGGAGGAGCGGCGTGGCCACTCCGGGGCCCGGATGTTGCGCCGGTCCTTGGCAGCCTCCTCTTCCTCGTCATAGCGCTCGCCTTCTTCATTCGGCAGCTGGTCCTGGGGATCATCCTCGTCCTCACTCAGGTGTGGGCTTGAGTGTCGAGACAGCGAGGGCGACGGTGGCACTGAGGCCGGCCGTGGGTAGCGGTACCCCTGGGCCTGTGCGTGCGCGGAAGTTAGCACAAAAGGCAAAGTGAGCACAGATCCCTAGTCCTGCCCAGGCCTTCCTTTTCCAGGAGGAAACACTCCAACCCCATCCCAGGCCCCTAGCTCTAACCCCTCCAAGGGACACTTGCCAACTCACCCTGTCAGCCTCATGGGGCTCGTAGGTGAAGTGTTCTGGAAAGGCCTTGGCCAATGCCATGTGCCGTGCAGACATATAGTACTTCAAGGGAAAAAAATGGAGGGGCATTAGAGGGTGGGTGCCCACCTGTCCAGGGCAAGTGGGGGTAGGGGTGTGCACCCTCACCACACCTTATATGCAAATGAGCACACTCCACAACATCTTCCACTAGGCCACTAAGGCTTGGGGCCTAAGCCAATGATTTTCATTTGGTGTACTGTAAAAATTTCTATTTGTTTTATTTTAATTTTTAGATTTTATTTATTTACTTTTGAGAGACGGGGAAGAGAGAGAAACATCCATCAGTTACCTCTTGCACACCCCCAACTAGGGACCTGGACTGCAACCCAGGCATGTGCTCTGGGTTGCATGTGCCCAGGTATTGCATGTTTTAAAAATTCTTGCTAGGGCAGCAAGAATTTTTAAAACATGTGATACCCAACTACTCTTAGCCAGGGGCACTGAGGTCTTTTCCTTTAGATTGCCAAACAAATAAATAACAGCCAACACATAGCTGTCCGGTGTGAATGAATCAAAGTTCTACTTTTTGGGGGGTCAGACTGGCAAAAAATATATTTTTGATGTGCTGCAGAATTTCTGTAGTTTATGTGCGCCCATATTAGAAAATCTCTGACCTAAGCCTATAATCCGATTTTTATGGCCCCACCCCTTACGTAGGTAGCAGAGGTATGAATGGACAGTCTCTGAGTCAGGTTTCTTTGGCCACACCCTTATGCAAATAGAGAACTTCGGGCCACTGCGGTCTCCCAGCAGAAGCTGATTAATTTCTTAAAGGGATTTACAAGAATGAGATCGACTGCCTCTATGCCAGCCTTTGGGTGTGAGAAACCAGAGACACAGAACCAGAAGCGGTATATGCACCAGCATAGGACAGGAAAGGGAGTGAGTTATACCCGGCCGAGGTATTTCCAGTCCAGAAGGTCTGAGAGACGCTCAGTGCGGTTCCTCTGGATGATGCGCTGACGCCGGGTCTGCTGGCAGAAGCTGTAGAGGAAGGAGGTGAGTTGCGAGCAGGAATCGTCCAGGCTGCGGAACCGCCGGTCCAGAATGTAGATGCCTGTGGGGTCCAGGGCGGGAACTCAGGAAACAGCTAGGGGAAACCTTCCTTCTCTCTGGAATGCTGTGGCACCAAAACCCCTCCTCCCCCGGCCCCCAGGAGTCCCGGATCTCAGTCCGGGTGCTGACCGTAAGCTGAGGGGTCTGCGATGTGTTCCTCCATGAAGCAGCCGAAGCCGGAGAGGTTGGTGGAGACACTGGGGATGCCCATAACCGTGCACTCGGCTGTGGGAAGGCGTGAGAAAGGCCTACTTAGCTTTCCGCTCCTACCAGCTTAAATCTCAACAAAAGCCTCAACGGCACCCTCTACTGGCGCCTTTAACCAACAGCTGGGCACTGTGCTGAGCAAGTCAGGAGCTGGAAAACCCAGGCTGTGCATTAGACTATTAACAGTCCCTATTCCTTAGAGAGGACGCTAAGAGGCTCAGAAAAAAGAATTCACTGGCCCCAAGGCCTCGGAATGAGAAAAAGTCTATAGTTGGGCACTGTGGACGCTAACTTGTTGAGCTCTGGGCCAAAGTCTGTCATTCTGCTTAATCCTCACAAGCTATAAGATTCTTTCTCGTGCGGGTCATACTGTTTTGGTTGTCATAACTTCACAGTCTGTTTTGACAGGAAGTTACTATTGCTGGATACTGAGTAAGCACTATATTTACTACCTTACCCGCTACTGAGAAATGGTCCAAGGAATTCCTCATAATTCTTATGTAATGTCTTTAAAAACCTCTGTGAAGCTACAAAAGCAGACACCACATATAACAGGACTTGTGGGAAAAACACGGCAGGGACCAACCACACAAAACCTATGCACCATGTTAACCATGGATGAATGAAAACTGACAACACTCCTTATTATCATGCAGCATGGTTTATAAGACTTGTTAACTTACTCATAAATTAAGAAATGCTCCAGCAAATGTACTTATTTAGCTTTAAAAACAATGAAAGAAGTTTGATCCAAAAGGGTGTGAGGAGAGTTGAGTTTTGGAGACCAGAGCGAGACAGCCAAAAACGAAGGAGAATTACGAATAAGCGGTCCCAACTTGCAGCCAACAGCAGGAAGGAGCCGGCGGGTACTGGGGATGGCTCAGGGAGACATGGCAACATTCAGTGATGTTAGCGAACTGTGCATTAGGCTGTGGTTATTTGGTGTATGGGCGGGAGAGGCAAATGTCAGCAGATGGGAGGAAAATCACTTGTGAACAGTGACATCAGTCCTCCATCTACACATCACATGAGCAACTGTGTCACAGAAACACGTGCTATGGCGGAACAGACTGTCGCCACTGAGCTGGAGCCTCCGAAGGGGCCAGCGCCCTGTCCCAGGATCATGCCAGATCTGACCAGAACCCCAGCGCCATGCCACACTCACCCGGTGTGTAGCCCCAAGGCTCATAGTAGGAGGGGAAGACCCCGAGGTGGCAGCCTCGGACAAACTCCTCGTAGTCCACGGGCAGCAGGGGGCTTGTGGAGGAGAGGAACTCCGGATGGAAAATAATCTGGCAGTGAAAAAGAAGGGCTAAGCCCGAGGCACTCTATTTGGCTATTGTCTGGGATTCCAGAGTGGCCTGGAAAGGGTGAAAAACCAGTGGCAGGACAATGATTTGAATCCCAGTCTGTCTGCCTCCAAAGCTAAGGTTCTTTCAAGACAGCAATCCTTTGATAACGGGGCACAAGGTGGAGGGTGGGGGAGGATGTGAGATCCAGGCTCCGCCCCCTCCCTGCCAAGGCCAAGCCACCCTGAGCCGTGGCCTCACCTTGACCCTGTCAGCACTGCTGTTGAAGAGGCCAATGCGGCGGATGGTGGTCAGGATAGGGTCTGAGGAGTCGTCCAGCATATTGTGGGTGCACACAGGGGGGAAAGACTGCCGCTGTAGGGGCCACAAGTGGGGTAGGGGTCAGGGCAGCGACATGCTGACCTTGAGAATCCAAGGACACTACAATTCCCATCAGACTGTGAGGCAACAAGCCTAAGGATTACCAAGAGTTATAGACTTCCTACTTGGCTCTGTCTGTAAAGGTTCTCTTTTCCTTTTTAAAATATTTTATTTATTCATTTTTAGAGAGAGGAAGGGAGGGAGAAACAGGGAGAGGAACATCAACATGTGGTTGCCTCTCACACACCCCCTACTGGGGACCCAGCCCACAACCCAGGCACATGCCCTGACTGGGAATCGAGCAGGTGACCTTTCAGTTCACAGGCTGGCACTCAGTCCACTGTACCACAGGAAACTACAATTCCCAGCTGTCTTAGAGGCGGAGCCAGTGTCAACAAGCCCCATGGACTACAGGGAGTTGTAGCTATCTTGTTGTGTATTCTTCACTCTATCGTCAAAGAAATTCAAAGGAACTATCATCAAAGAAATTCAAAGGAACTTAAACTTCCCCCCGTGGACTGGGCAGGGCCTAGCGGGGAGTGGGCAGAGACTGTGTCTTATGCTGGCAAGCTTCAGGAGCTGCTGAAAGCCACAGTTTTCTTATGAAAATCCTGGACTCCTTTCTCTCCAAGTTCCCTTTACTCTCCATCCTGCAGTTCCCTCCACTTCCACCCCCAACAAAGGCCCAAAGAAATCAGTTCCCAAGAGGAAAATTCCCACTGAATTCTTCCTTCAATTCCCACTGGAGGATGATAGAGCTAGCGTGACAGACGTACTGGGGGTGCTGCTGGGATGTTCATGCTTTTGCAAATATTCCAGTTTCTCATTAAGAGTTCTGCACGCCTGGCCTGGTTCAGCCCTGGCTGGTGTGGCTGAGTGGATCGAGTACTGGCTTCTGAACCAAAGGGTTTCAGGTTTGATTCCCAGTCAGGGCACATGCCTGGGTTGCAGGCCAGGTCCCCAGTAGGGAGCGCGTGAGAGACAATTATACGCTGATGTTTCTTTCTGTTTCTCCCTCTTTTCCCCTTTCTCTAAAAATAAATAAATAAAATCTTTAAAAAAATAAGTTCTATACACCTTCAGTCTACCAGCTCCAGCGAACCAAGAAGCTACAATTCCCAGCAGCCCCAAGGCAGAAACATGCTCAGTGAGGCCAACTGCCTTAGGGACTATTGGAAATTTGTTTGGCCAAAAACAGTTCATATACTTTGTTTGTGCTACTTGACTATTTAGGTTTCCATTCCCCAAGAAAAGACTCACCAACCCTGACCACAAGTACTGAAGACCCTTGACTCCAGAGAAGTGTTTTAGCTGACCTCCTGACTATCCTTAAGGAGGCCCAAGAAAACTACCACTCCTATCAGTCCCTGGGGGCAGAGGTGGAGCTGGTATGGCTTTAGGACAGCTGGTTCTCCCTTTGTGGCTGTCCTGACTTTCTGAAGTTCCCCTTCATCTATTGTCCATTGACCCTGAGGATGCCACAAAACTACAACTCCCAGCGGCCTGTGTGGTAGACTAAGCTACCAGGAAGGAAGATTGCCTGCCTTAATGGCTTCTGGGAATTGAAGTTCTACCAGTTAGCTCACACTGGACCTCAGACCTGATTCCCCTGTAAGAGTCACCCAATAAAGCCAAACTCCCAGCAGTCTCTGGGGTCAGAGCTAACATGGCGAGCTGCCTCTGGGGCTCTTGGGAGCTGCCATCCCTCTGCCCTGGGATCCAAACCATACCTGCGTGGCAAAGATGGCTCTCTTCATCATAGTGAAGTCCTCCTTGTCCAGCATCTTGTTCATGTCTGGGAGGCTCCCCCTGCAGGGTGAGCGGGGGTATGCATCTGAGAAGGTGGAGAGAGGGGTTGGGACCCAGAAGCATGCAGGGTGGAGAGTGGGGCACTCACACCAGCAAGGATTCGTAAAGCTTCCTTCCAAACTTCTCCTTCACTGTGTTGGCCGTGTCCCTGGAAAGAGCAGAACATCGCATCACATCAGCTGTGTGTCCAGACACAGGTGGCCTTCCCTCTCTGACTTCCGTGACTCATCAGTCAGATGCAGATAAAAATAGCATCAACCTCAGAGGTTCGCAGGCAGAAGCGGTGCAGCCTTGTCAAAGAGTGCCCGGTGCCCAGCACATGGTGAGCCTTCTGGAAATGTCAGTTATTATTAGAACTTGTACCAGGCCTGACGGTGCCAATGCTAAGCCCCGTTTTATAAAAAGGGGCAATTATGTTGAAGAAAGAAAACTTATATACCCAAAGCTAGCAAATAGTGCCACCCCACCGCCCCAGGGACATCCCTCTGTTCATGATCCTCCCATAGCTGTGGCCTCATTCTCTGCACTTTTGGTCTAGGGCACGCACTCTGGTCCAGCCTCAGTGATCTCCTCTCGGTCTCTAACACACTTCAGGGCCTTTGCACTTGCTGCCCCCCCAAATATACACAGGGCTTGCTCCCTCATTTCCTCTATGTGTCTCTACCCAATGCCACTCTTAGTGTGGCCTGTCCTGACAACCCTGTCTCATATTCTGTTCCCTGGGCCTATGTGTGTGCCTGGCACACAGTAGGTGCTCAAGGAACATGTGGTGGCTAAGGAAGGAGTTTCACAGATGAGGAAACTGAGGCTCAGAGAAGAGTAATGGTTTGCCTAGAGGCAGGAAGCCAGCAAGGGTCAGTGACCCGAGTTGGACCTCGCTGGTTTGGTCTCAGAGCCCCGGTCCTGCTGTCACATTCGTCCTGCCTATGGCTTCTTACTGCCCCGGAGACAGGGGCATCTTAAGCAAGGGACTTCATTAGGAAAATCAGTAGGGCAAGTTGATCAGGTTACAGATGACAAAACTGAGATTGCAGGAGAGACCCTGGACCCGCTGCCCACAGCTGGGACCCCAGGCCAAGGGCTGCGGACCAGAGCTGCTTGCGCACAGCTTGCCCCTTGAGGGTCTCCACGTTGAAATTGTTGGTCCGAGCCGGCATGATGAAGAAGGCGACCACCGTCTGCTCACTGTTGTTGACCTGTGGCAGAGGCAAGGGGGCTGGTCAGATCACACAGGGAGCAGGCGGAGGCCTCCCGCCCTTTCCCACCAGCCCAAGACAACCAGGACCCTGCCGAGCGCCTTCCTGTCAAGGAGAGTTTTACAGGACCAGTTACCAGCCTCCAGGTCTGTAGACTCCTGGCCCACACAGGGGATTCCCTGTCCCCACCTCTCTGGGTCTCTGTTCTTGACAGTATGGACCGATTCTCTTGTCTTCCCTCTGTCCCTCCTCAACCCAGGTCTTACTCTGAGCAGATAGTTGAGTCGGGCCAAGGCCTCCAGGAAGATGTCAGCCCCCTTGTTGGAGAACTCATATCGGCCCGCGATGAAGAAGTACAGTGTCTTGTCCAAGTTGAAGTCCAGGTGCCTATGGAAGTCATATGGCATGGTGATGCTGAGACCCTCACTCTCAAATGCTAGCCTCACAACTACACACCCTGGAAGCTGCAGGGGCAGAGAATAGCACCGAACACTGGAGGCAGCATGGAGATCCCTGAGATCTGTGGTGTTGGTTCCATGGGGATCTGAGATCCTTTGGTACTCAGCCACTGTCCTGACATTCAGGAAGTCAGGAGGAGGCTGAGCACCCAACCCCTCCTCTCCAGAGACCTAGGTGTCTGGCCCACGTACCCATAAAAATGGCCCCGCACAAACTCCTGGATTCGGGCCTTGCTCTGAGCATGGAGGTTCTGGAACTCATGCATGGCAGAGAACTTCTTCACATTTAGTCCATTGGGGGTCACGATATCTGGGAATAAGGGAGAAGGTTCCCATGTTTCATTTATTCATTTCTTCATTCAGATCCATGTGGTCGAATGAATAACTGAAGGAGAGACCCCTTTCTCTCGCAATTTCTTTATCTCAACAGCTCCTCTGTGAGCTCCCTTGATGACCCAGCTGCCTTGCCACTCAGATGCTTTCTTATTCAATATTACTTCCTTCTGTTCCCAAGCATAACTAGAACTCCCATCAGCCCCTGCAAATGGCTAACCAGACAGGGATCTAATCTACATAGGAGCTTCTGGGAGTTGTAGTTCTTTTGTATGCCCTATTCTACCCTGAGCTAGAAATGATTAAGCATCTCCCTCCTGCTTGTCCTATAATATGCCCTCTGCCTTCGAGGCTCTTTTAGGGCCCCAATCATTTTCTATCCAAACAAAAATAAAGCACATCAATCAAAAAATGCAATTTCCATCAGCTCCTGGGACAAAACTCCAGGAACATAAGGACCTGACCAGCCAAAGGCCTTCTGGGAACCATAGTTCTCATCTTACATACATTGAGAATTGATGCTATAGCCTGGGAAAAATAAGTGGTTCTAACACTGTTTTATTCAAAAACATAATCCAAGGAACCTCCATCCTGTTTCAGAAGACCAGTATCTATATAAGCCAATGAAAGAATTTTACAATTTCTGAAATTTGTACCAAAGAAACTACACCTCCCATAAGCCTCTAGTGTGTCCAGGTCAGCTTACATTCAGATCACCAACCTAAGACATTGTGGGAGTTATAGTTCTCTGCTCTTGAAAGTTAAAGAAAAAAAATTGATGTGGGCCTTGGCAGAGGTAACCAACTACCTCGCTCCAGTCTAGGGATCCCAGCCTGCCACCCACCTGGCTTCCTCTTGAGGAGGTGCTGAGCCTCGATGGCGGTGATCTGGGACACAGTAGCGAAGACGTGAGCGCAGTGGGCTGCCGCCCGCTCCATGCAGTAGCGGTGATAGATCTGCCTCTCGCCAGCTTCTTTGTCCACGTTGAACTGGGCGGGAAGAAAGGGCAGTCAGGTTAGGAGAACTGGGCAGAAGTCTGGACGTCCGGACTCTGGAGTCCTCGGGCAGGCTGGAGGCTGGACTCCTGGGTCTGAGGGAGGAGGGCACTGGGGCCTCGGGACTTCTCGGTCCTGAAGAGGAGCTTGATCCCCTCGGGCTTCTCAGACAGCTCTGGGCTGTCCGGAAGCACTGACAGCCTCCACCTGGCCACACGCCCAGCTCACCTTCTCCAGATTGTTGTAGAAGTCCACGGCACCGGCACACAGGTATCGCCCCAGCAGCGTGGCGTGGGTGGTGAAGATGGTAGCCACAGGCAGCCGCCGGGCGCGGCACAGGCAGAGCCCAACCCCCGCTAACCATTCGTGGAAGTGCGCGACCACGTGCGGCTTCTCCTCACTCTGGGCCAGGAACTGCGGAGCAATAGGAACAGGGCCACTGTCCCAAAGTAGACAAGGAAGCAGGGGGATAGGTAAATCCACCCCACTGCAATCCCCAGAGGACAAGGAACTATATACATTTCGAGGTAGCTGGACCAGGGGACGTCATCCCCGGAGGCTGATGGGACGGGACACGGAGTTATTTTGGCCGACATTGTAAGTCCCTGCAAGGCTGACTTGGAAAGACTGAAGTCTTAGTGTTTCCAAGCTCTGGACAAAATTCATGGAGACCCTCCCTCTGAATTACCAATAGACTTGCTCTCAGTATTGGCTAAAGGACTACAATTCCCAGGATGCCCTAGAAGCTGCCCGTTCAGACACAGATTATCCCAAGGCAAGGGAAATAAAGTTTCTTAGTCGTTTTAAAACCTAAAAGGGGGTCAGGACCAAGTTTCCTGGTTCTCAGATAGGCTGGCGTTTCCCAAACATCCAAGGCCCCATCTAAGAGCCAAGTCCAACCACTATCAGGCTAGAGAACTACAACTCCCAGAATTCCATGGGCGAACCCTTCAGGTAGGCCAACCTCCCCAAGAGCTAATTGACTCCGACTTCCTATACTTGGAAAGTTGGAGTGAATAACGCTGAGGCTGGACTTTTGGCCTCTGAGGGAAAAACAGTCTGGGTCCTTGGACATCCATGTTCCCAAAGATAAGCGTTTATCCTTGAATTAAGGGAACTACAACTCCCAGCATGCTACGGCAGAAACCAGTTCTCTAGCCCCGACCCAGACCTGAGACTCCTCTGGCCAGGGGCTGACGGCCGCTGTGACTTTGGACCTGGGGTCAAAAGGAATGACATGGGGACCGGCAGTGGGGCCTACCTCACCCAGGAACCAGGTGGTGAGGAAGCCAAAAAGGACGGCGTCGTTGGCCTCGCGGTCGTACCAGGGCACTCCGATGCTGCAGGTGTCCCAGAGCTCCCCCTTCCAGCGCTCCAGGGCCCAGGCTGAGGCTCCCACGTCCAGGAGCACCACCAGGGGGCCACCCTCGATCAGCCAGCGCCCAAAATACACCTGGGGAGACCCGCAGGGAGGCTCAGGGCTTTGACCCCAGTTTCTGGGGACAGCATCTGTGCCACCAGCAAGCAGATGTCTGTCTGGGCTTACTGCCCCCCGTTTCCCCCTCGGTTTCTGCATCTGCTGCTAATTTCTCACCCGCCGCCATATTTCTGTACTTGCTGTTGGTTTTTCCCACCACAATCTTTGGGTCTCTGTTGCCACATTCTTCCTGTCCCTTGCTTAGTTTCTATGACTGCTGCTATCTCTCACCTGCTGCCTCCTTTCTGTACTTTTTTTTATTTATTAATTTTTATTGTCACAGTATAAGGGAAGGGTAGGGGAAGCCACTAGGTAAGGAAACACTAAGGTTTTTTTTGTTTGTTTGTTTGTTTAAAAGACTTTATTTATTTATTTTTAGAGAGGGAAAGGAGGGAGAAAGAGAGAGAGAGAGAAACATCAATGTGTGGTTGCTGGGGGCTATGGCCTGCAACCTAGGCATGTGCCCTGGCTGGGAATCAAACCTGCGATGCCTGGTTCGCAGCCTGAACTCAATCCACTGAGCTACACCAGCCAGGGCCTCTGTACTTCTTTTTTAAAAGAAGATTTTATTTATTTTATTTACTTTTAGAGAGAGGGGAAGGGAGGGAAAAAGAGAGGGAGAAAAACATTGATATGCAAGAGAAACATTGATTGGTTGCCTCTCACACACCCCTAGCTGGGGATATGGCCCGCATCCCAGGCATCTGCACTAACTGGCAATCGAACCAGTGAACCTTGAGGTTTTGAAGCTGGCACTCAATCCACTGAGCCACACCAGTGGATGAAAAAATTAATAATAATTTTATTATTTTTTTTTTAAGATTTTATTTATTTATTTATTTTTAGAGAGGGAAGGGAGGGAGAAAGAGAGAGAGAGAAACATCAATGTGTGGTTGCTGGGGGTCATGGCCTGCAACCCAGGCATGTGCCCTGACTGGGAATCGAACCTGGGATGCTTTGGTTCGAAGCCCGCACTCAATCCACTGAACTACGCCAGCCAGGGCTAATTTTATTATTTTTTAAAAAAGATTTTTAGCGAGGGGAAGAGAGAGAGAGAAGCATCGATGTGAGGGAAAAACAGAAATCAGTTGCCTCTAGCATATCCTCAACTGAGGACCTGGCCCTCAACCCTGGGAATTGAACCAGCAACCTTTCAGTTCACAGGCCAGCACTCAGCCCAGAGCCACGCCAGCCAAGGCTTGACTTACTTCTAACCCCATATTTTGCAAGTCTTGTCTCTGTGCCCCCTGCTGCCTTGTCCCCACCCCACCCCCCAATTATTCCGACCTGCTTGCTGCCACATTTCTGTCCTCAAACCCCACGTTGCTTTCTGCCATGATCTTTTCTCTGTGCTGCTAATTCTTTCCACTGGATGCTTCTTTCACTGTTCTCACTGTCACATTTCTTCCACCTGGTGCCTCTTAGTGACCCTTCCACTGTATATTTGTCATCACCTGCCTCCTCTTTCCCCTGCCCTTCGGCCCATGCTGTCCTCTGCAGCCGCGTGATCCACTCTCTTTCCCCAACCCCGGGCTGCCTTTTTTGACCCGCTGCTGTGTTTCTAAGATTCACTGTCTCATTTCTCCCCCTGCCACATTTTTCTGGTCCACTTCTTTTCCTCCCGATTCCATGGCCTAGGTTCTGGGCTTGCTGCCACAGCTCAGCCCAGCTGACGGGCAGTCACCCTGCTCCCCAACCTGGTTTTTCCCAGCCTTGGGAGCCTGACCCCGATGGCCCTCCCCCTCCCAGCTGTTGTCTGCCCTTTTGCTGGGGGGGCTATTCTTAGGCCCCCAGCACGTGGGGAGCAGCTGCCACAGGGGGCGGGGAGGGCTGGGCTGCCCTAGGGTTTCTTGGGGACACCTCCTGCCTGACTGGGCTCTAGACCCCACCCCAAAGCAGAAGCTGTGAATGAAGGAAGGAACCACTCTATCTCTCCCTCCCAAGTCCCAACCTGTCTGCCCCTCAGCCCTCTGCCTCACAGCCCAGTCCTGGGCTGCAGCCACCCCTCCGTGCTTATCCTTCAGCCCTCATCTGGAGCCCTGGGACTGTCCCCTCCTCTCTTTAATCCCTGGCTCTGTGCACCGAAACTATCCCCTGGGTCCGCCTGCCAACCTCTCCTCCCTTCATCAGTATTCCATCTTCCTCTCTCTTTCTCTCTGAAACATCGGGCTGCCTCTCTTCTGTATCTGAACTCTGTCTGTCTTCTTCTCTCTACTGCTTTAGTCTCTGGGGGTTGGGGGAGCCACCATCACCTTTGGGGACACTCAGTCTCTCTCTCCATCCATCTCTCCCTTGTCTGCCTGTCAAGCTCACTCTGCAAGCTGCACTGTTTATAGTCATAATGATGACGATGATAATAATAACCACAGCGATCATGGCTCATGAAGTGCTAACTTCATGCCAAGAACTCAGCCGAAGACTTCATCCACTGTTTCATCCCCTCACAATCCAATCAGGCAGATGCTGTTGGCCAAGGTCACATGGACAGGAAGTCGAAGAGCCAAATCTGAACTTCGGGCTCTCGAATCCCTACTCTGGCCGGCTGCCTCACTCCAAGCCCACCACCCCTGGGTTCTGGCTGGTTGTCTGTACTGCCTTCCTTCCATCTAGCTCTTTTTCTCTCTCTGGGTCTGAGGATCTTGGCTTCTTGGAGCCATCTTTAGTCTTTCTTGTACCGGCTGTCTGTCTGTCTGTTTACCAATGTCTCGCAGCTTGGGGTTCACCCACCTCCCTCATGGGGTCCTGTATCTGTCTAAGTGTCCATCATGCCTCTTCTCTGCCTGCCCAGGAAAGTACCAGGTCATCCCACGCTTCTGTCTAGGCCTCCCTCTTTCCCAGGGGCAGAGTCCCCCACCCCACCCCTTCTCCATCTGCTGCTCCCACCCTGACTGCGGGCACCCACCTACCTGCCCTCGGCTCAGCCATTTCCCACCTTGCAGCCCTTGCTGTTCATGGAGTCCAGCGTCCTCTTCAGAGCCGGGGTCGGGGGTTCGAGCAGCTCCACCTGGGTCCTCACTCCCTGCTCCGTGTATGGTCCCACCAGGTAGTAGTTGTCGCCCCACTCATCTCCTGTCACCTTCGCCTTCGTCTGCAGCACCGTGTAGATGCCACCCACTGTGGGCCCAAGCCCATGAGGACAGGCCCCGGCTGAGGTCCACATGTTCAGGGTCTGGGACAGGGTAGGGGGCCACGGGAGGCGCTGGGGCCCCGGATTTCTGGCTTAGAGGGAAGGGGGGACTGGGGGCCCGTCAGAGGGGGGAGGAAATAGGGGCTGGAGGGCAGTCCTTCTGGGTCTAAGGGAAAAGAAGGGGGCTGGGGGAGGGGCTTTGAGGGAGGAGGGGGCTCGGGCCGGACTTCTGAGTCTAAGATAAGGGGTTGGGAGCCTGAGCTCCTGGGTCTGAGGGCATGAGGCACTGGGGCCCCAAGGAAGACAGACGCTGCCGTGGATGACCAGAACCCAGGTTCCTGAGTTCTCAGCTTACAGGAGCTGGGTCTAAATTCTCAGTGAGGCTCCAGTTAGGGCCCTATTCAGCTTCCCACAGTTGCCCAAGGAAAGTTGGAACTGGCATTCCTTGCCCTCCAGAAACTCTGCTAACCTGTCCCCCAGTTTCCTCTCCCCAACTGGGGACACAGGCAAATGGAACCCTGCCCCTCCCCAGACTCCTCTCCAGACTCCTCTCCAGACCCAGGAGGCTGGGCCCCCAGCGGCCTTGCCTCCTAGAGCTTGGAGTCTGGTGATACCCAGCTCTGTGTTCATGGGCCCCTCCCACAGTGCAAAACCGAGTCCCTTTCTCTCCCAAGTGGAAGCTAAGCAAAAACTCCCACCTCCCTCCCTTCTGAGGAGCAAGACTGCCTAGTCTGTGGGCTTCAGGACCCCGCTGGTTCTCCACACCCAGAACCTCAGGTCCTGTGGAGCCCTGGGCATAGAAATCCAGGGCCCCAGCCACTCCCATCCCAGGGCCCAGCCCCTGACCAACTTAGGACTTTTCAGCCTTCCCTCATTCCAGTATCCAAGTGTCTGTGGCCACAGGCTCCTCTCCTTCTAGGAACTCTGAGCTCAGGCCTGTAGCTCCTTCAGAGCCTGTGAATTCAGGTCCCCATCTCTGTCCCACTCTAGGATCTAAGATTAGGGCCTTCGGTCCTCTCCCATCTGTACTCTCAAGTGACCCATTCCCCTATTCTCCCACTGTGACTTATGTCCCAGTCAGCTCTCTCCCAGATCCGGAGGGCCACAGGTCTGAAACCCAGCCATTTCCGAGTTTTGCACTGAGTGCCAACCCCCCATCTCTTTTACTGTTCAGGACCCAGGTCTCTCAGAAACCTCCCCGAGGAACCTAGGAATCTTTCAGATTAGCCCCTCTTTGCTAGGACCCAGGACCACAGTTTCCAGCCTCCCTTTATCTTAACAGTCAGGAGACTCATCTCCACCCCTCCACAGCCCAGGAGACAGATCCCAGCTCCTCCGCAAGGACACCGGAGTCATAGGCTCCTTGCCCAGAACCCAGAAGTCAGGCTATGTAGCCCCGTCCCCTTATCTAAACTCGAGTCCCCGTTCCCCACCCCCAGACTGCCCTTCTCGTCCGGGTCCCGCCGCCCCGCATGCTCACCTTTGTTGGCCACCTCCCAGGCCACTTCGAAGAGCACTGTGTTCTCCAGGTCGAATTCATCCTCCCACTCTTCCAGTCCTGGCAGTGAGGACATGGACAAAGTGCGGTTAAGAGGCATGGCGGACGCGGGAAGGGAGTTCCAGGGGCCACAGATTGGGGCTCCAGAGGTGTCTGCGGAATGCACCCGACAAGGTGTGGGGCCAGGTAGTTGCAGCCCAAAGGGAAGCTTGCAACGCCCTCGGCTTCCTATTGCACGACCGCACCCCCGGACCTAAGCAAGAGGCGGCTGCAGCGTCACTGAGCCCTGCGGGGCCCCTGCAGTAAAACCTTGCAGCCGCCAGGAGGCGGTGCCCGCCCAATTGGCGAGCGCCATTGGTCTGCACCCGGGGGCAGGGCTCCCACATCTCCTCATTGGTGGACAGCTTAGGGCTTGCTCGGCCCCACTACCGCCTCTGCTGTCGCTGCGTTATCTGATTGGCCTTTAGATCTGTCAATCTGAAGCTGGAGGTCCACTAAATTGCCGGGGGAGGGAAGTGGGTGGAATAAGGAGAGGGAGCGTGGGGGACGTGTGGTTGCTCAAAGAAGTGGGAAGAATTTTGCAATCGGCCTCGGCTAAGAGGCTTGGGTAAAAGGAGGAGGAGCCAGGAGTGAACAGACCTAGGAGTTTCGGCCTGAAAAGTGACGACTAATCCCCACAAGGAAAGTTTGCATATTTATGAGGAACCACCGAGATCTTTGGAGGATCTGGCAGTCTAGAGGGGCCAGAACGCCTGGTTCTTAGCGTGCTTCCGTTTCCGTTAGGATATTGGCGGTTGGTGAGCATCATGGCAACCGTGGTGAGTGTCGGCGTGCGGAGGACGGAGGAGCGAACCCGTTATCCCGAGTCTGAGGGAAGAGCAGCTGGGGGCTAGGACTCCTGGGTCTGAGGGAGCGGGGAGGCTGGGCCCCGGAGTCCTGGTTCCAGTGGATATTTACGGCCTCATTGGTCATTTCGGACGGCGACTCCAACTTGAGTCCTCAGGGTGCAATGACCAGTTCTGCTGTCCTTTGCCCTAAAGTCTGTTGAGGGTTTTAGTGTCTTGGGCTCCAACTCATCCAGGAATCTGGGAATGGCAGCTGAGTACTAGGGAGAATCGCAGGCGGGACTTGAGAGCGTGGAATCGGTTAGTGAATCTTGAGCCAAAAGAGTGTTGAACCATGGTTGGTGTAGCTCAGAGGATTGAGCGCCCGCTGTGAACCAAAGGGTCGCCGGTTCGATTCCCAGTCGGGGCAGATGCCTGGGTCGCAGGCCGGGTCCCCAGTGGTGGGGAATGGCGTGCGAGAGGCAACTACATATTGATGGTTCTCTCCCTCTTTTTTTCCTTCCTTTCCTCTCTCTAAAAATAATTTTTTTAAAAAGAAAGAGTTTAAATTTTAAAAAAGAGTGTTGAGAACTCAGAGGGTCTCAGTGGAGAAGGGAAAGGGGCTCGGGCCCCCCCTTAGATTTCCAACACCCAGTGTGGATGCTTAATAAATTATCACTTGAATCTTCGAGTGGATGGATGGATGGATGTGAACTCCATACAAGAGAGACCAGTGTACCTGGGGCTGGCGCCGAGTATTCCCTCATGAAACATCTGAATGGAACCCCCGACTGGCGCGGCTGGCTGGATTGGGTGTCGTCCTGCAATCCGGCTCTTCTGCCAGGGCACACGCCTAGGTTTCTGGCCGGGTCCCTGCTTGGAGTGGGGGTGAGAGGCAGCCTATCGGTGTTTCTCTGGCACATTCCTGTTGCTATCCCTCTCCCTTCCTCTCTCTCTTAAAGTACATAAAAATAAACACACACACACACACACACACAC
>PVIA01016862.1:0-17512 GCA_004024845.1 Tonatia bakeri | reverse complement strand
ACATTTTTTCATTGCTTTTAGAGAGAGAGGACAGGAGAGAGAGAGACATTGATGTAAGAGAGAAATGTGGATTGACTGCTTCCCATCCACGCCTGGACCAGGGATCATACATGTCCAGATCGGGATTGAACCTGCAACCTAGGTAGGTCACTGCACAGCCAACATATGTGCCCTGACCAGGAATTGAACCCACAACCTTTTGGTTGTGGGACAATGCCCCACCCACCTGAGCCACACCAGCCAGGACAAGCTCTCCATATTTTCATCTTCTGAACACTCTCCTCCAGCCACGGAGGCCAAGCCCTGTCTCTTGGTTGAAGAGTTTACAGTAAAACCAGAATGTGGGACACCATTGTGAGGAAATCTTGAAAACTGAAAAAGAGAAAAAAATAACCAAAAAACAAACAAGTAAGGAAAACATTCTAAAAACCTAAAAGGTCAAAATATAGAACTAGTGATGTATAACATGGTCTCATTTTTTGACCCCCCCCCCAAAAAAAAACCCTGCATATAAATTCATAGAAAACAGCTGGAAGGATATTTACCAAAAAGGTAACAAGGATGATCACTGGGTTTTGGGATTATGGGATCTTAAATTTCTTCTTTATGTGTATTTACACTTTATAAATTTAGATAATTTTAAAACACCTCTAAACATCGAACTGATCATTTATTAAAAGATGATGAGGCCTCGGGATGGCAAAGACCCACTCACCTGGCCTCATCTCTGCCAGGGGCACTCGCTCTGAAATGAGGGAGAGAAGGCGGCACAGGAGCAGGCGGCACCTTGCCCAGACCTCCTTTTGCCCCCCACGAACCCCACACACCACACCCCGGGGTCTGCTCGCCATCTGGATGATCTTCCTGAACTGTAGATGTGAGGCCCGGACGACGCCACCTGGATTGTCTGGTCTAAACTCCTAGTATTACAGACCATGAGAGAGAACGCTGCAGAGGGTGATAGGCTCCCGCAGGACTCCGTGGACAGGCGGGACTTTTTCTATTACTGTAGGTCTCATGCAGGTTAAGGTCTTATGCACAGACCACTGGACTAACGCAAGTCCTAGTGTCTATTTCCAGCTCAGCCTCTAATGAATAAGCCAGGTATCTATGCCACTATCAGGCACGCAACATTTGTGAGGGCTTCCTGATTGAACAATATGGAATACCTGCACCCTATCCCAGCACATTGAGTGACCAGTATCATCCTACTTCCTAGAAGAAGAGAGTCAAGCATAGGGTGGTTAACTCATTCAGTCCCCGGGGCCTGCAGTGGACAGACTGCACTAAGCGGTTGGGAGTCCCTGCCAGTTCTGAACAGCAGAAAGATACGTTGAAAGCTGTGCTTTTAGAAAATTAATCTGGCAGCAGATTAATTCAGAGATAGACTGTTTTTTCTCAGCTCAGCAGCACCAGCTGGAAGACTTGACCATGGAGCCAGCAAGTGGCAGAATTAGGGTTGGAACCACATGTCTGATTCCAGTGGTCATGCTCAAATCCCCCAGCCCACATGGGCTGAATCCGGATGAAGGCTGTGGGCCCCACAAGCCCCCTTTCCTCGTTGTGGGTGCTCTGGCAGCTCACTTCCTCGCTGCACTTCCTCTTGTCTCAAACCCTTGCACTGGTCTGTGCCACAGCAGACAGTTCTTCCGAGTAGAACATGCTCTGAAAAACCCAGCTCTACTGCCAGCTGGAGCTGGTAAGGCTGTCATACTTCCTGTTGATCTGGGTGTCGGGGGCAGAAACCTACTGTTCTTTATGCCTGAGGCTGGGTTACTGTACATTATTTAATATACTTATTGATTCTCTAATCAAATATTTATTGAACACTTACTATGTGTCAGGTACTACTTTAGATATCAGAAATACAGCACTGCACAAAAAGTTCCTGCTCTCGAGGACTTTTCATTATAGAGGGGGGAGTTAGACATTAATAAATGTATCAGTAAATAGTTCACATTAACATGTGCTTTGAAGAGCTGTAAAGCAGGGTGTGGGGCAGAGTCAGGGAAGAACTCTGACAGTGGGGGGTGTATTAGTCTGCTCAGGCTGCCATAGCGCAACGCCATGGACCAGGCAGCTTGAACAACAGAGATTAATGTTCTCTCAGTTCTAGAAGCTGGAAGTCTAAGTTCCAGGTGTCGGCAGGTGCAGTTTCTCCAGAGGCCTCCGTCCTCCGCTTGCAGATGGCCCTGTGCTTGTGTTGTGTCTGCTTGGTTTTCTCTCTGCATCTGTGTGTGCCTGGCACTCTCTCCGTGTTAATCCCCAACTACTATGAGGACTCCAGAAATAGTGGATCAGGGCCCACCTTAACCATCCCATTTTCACTTAGTCACCTCTTTAAAGCCCTGCTCTCCGAATGCAGTCACATTCTGAGATACTGAGGGTCAGAGCTACAACATATGCGTTGGCCGGGGAGTGTATACAATTCAGTCACGACACAGGGTAGGGACGGGCTGTCTGAAGAGGAGGGACATCTCAGCAGAGACCCGAATAAGGGAACAGGCGAGGCCCTACAGAGAGTCATGTAGGGGAGGCGCACGTAGGGCAGAAGACGCAGTTCGTGCACAGGCTCCAGGCTGGAGCTCCCAGGAGGCCACGGGGGCCAGAGCCCAGCAGGGGAGGCGAGGATGCCGCAGACCGAGGCAGAGGCTGGCTCATGAGGGGCCTCGGAGGAATGGCTGGGACGGAATTCTCTTCTGAATGTCATAGGGATTCACAGGAGTGTTCTGAGCAAGGCAGGCACAAAGTCTCACAGATGTTTTTAGAAGATAATTTTTAACTGTACATCAGATTTTCTGTAGACTCCCAAGAATTCCATGGGAACGAGCACACTGATCATGAAACCTAGAAAAGCTTCCTGGAATGGTCGAGAGGCAGACCCACGTTTCCAGGGAGCCAAGCAGCCCCACGGGCCCTCACTTCTGTCACTCCTTTTACTGAAGCTCTTCCTTGTGTCACTGTCCCCAGCTGGAATCAACAGACTTCCACAATCACCCAGGCTTGTGCTGTGAAACCATTCCTGCATGAAGTCAAGAACCCACACACCACACCGGCCCAGCACAGACCCGGCCCAGTCCCTTTCCAGAGACGGCCTGAAGGAGCAAGAAAGTGACTAACAATGACTTTGGAATTTTTTTACAACCTGCCCCAAAAGATAGGGATCTCCACAAAGCAATTTCCATGGTTATACCTAGACCCCATTCTGAGCTGACCGAAGTCCAGGCTTTCTACAGCCCCCCACAGAGGGAGCTCACGCAGCCCCGGATCATAGCACCAGCCATCAACACATGTCTACAGCTGCTTACCAAGTCCGTGTCCATTTTACAGAGTGTTTACATTGTACTCAGGTGCAAGCATTCTACTCAATTGAAAAGCCATTCGTTGACTGAACTGGTAGTCATTTTCATGGGGACTTTCAAACACGAGTCATCTGTTTTCCATCTTGTATTCCCATTAAACACTGTTCCTGGGGGCTGCCTTCCAGCACCTGTACAGTTTCCTCCTATAAAAGGATACTACAGCAATGTTACACACACACCCTTTCAACTCTCCTATCCTGATTAGAGTTAGCAAAATTTTACAAAGTATCAGTTACATTTCAAAAATAGCAAAGACTTTCTCAGTCAGTCTTCTTTTTGAAACACACTAGCTGTTTTAGGAAAGGGAAGGCTGTAAGGAGAAAACAAAATTAACTAGTATGTGCCATGGAAATTACCTGGTGATAACTGGAAACATCAGTATGAACGGGAAGGTCCCTCTCTCTCACACACCACAGGGAGAGAAAATAGGCTAACCTATTCTGCTCAAAGAATTAGGACTAAAGTCTTCCATAAAAGAAAGGATCTAACACAGATGTCTGTGTCTGAATTGTGCTTGGAACACTCCGGGAGAGACTGCCTTCTGGCACTGAGGAAACCAAATGCCCGAGGACCACAACGCGGTTCTCAGCGAGCCCTGGCCCTGAAGGGGAGAGTGCAGAGCGCGAGCCAGGACGTCTCGGTCAGGTTCCCGGTTTGGTGAAGCTATCTGTGAGGGCTGAATTCAGAAGGAAAGCATAGCACAGTGGTAAAGTAATGCTGCTTCGTGTGCTCTAATAAGCAAAGTTAGAGATTATTGATGATAACCCAGTCATCAGTGGAATGAGTTCCTGTGCATTCTGAAAACACGAAGCCTCACTTGGAGTCTTACTATTAAGTCCTTGCTGTGCCGGGGTGGCAAGTGTTATTAAGTTGTTAGATTATCAAGGTTCTACGGCATTTCGCTTTAAGCCAGAGTGCTTTCACAGCTGAGCTGTAATGCTTGGAGAATGCCTGCATAACGAGATCCAGACATGGAGCTGAATCCCAATGGTGAACGGCCAACTGCAGCTCCACACGGTCACCTGGCCGAGGCCGTGGAAGTCAGCGCGTCTGGAAGACGCTGTGCCTAAATCCAAAAGCACAGAGGAAGCCAACACGGGAAACGGGTGGCTCTTTCAATAATAACCACCTCTATGGGGCAGGAAGGCAGATGCGTTCTCTAGAGAATACCAGCACAAACTCTGATTCCTTCTTAAGAAGGCAAGTAGAAAGAATGAACTTAAATTACCCTGTTGATGATTAAATGTTACCTTTTGCTCCCCAGAGTCCATGCTGGGAACAGAATTTCAAGGAATCACATTTAGCCTGCTGGCCAAGTGGGACTGGCTGCGTCCTTGAGTAAACACCCAGTTTCCTAATAAGCTGTCTTTCTTAGAAATCTGAAGTACTAAAACTCTTAAGTTCAGGAAAATTTGAATGTCTCAGAGAGGCAGGAAAAGGGATCAAGTTGTAGAACAACAGAGCTAGGAAGGAACCCAAATGCACCTTAGGGCATACAGCTTAAGAGTTTGAGAAATTACATTGAAATGAACCAAATAGCGAGAGAGGTATTAAGTGGAAGCTGTGAATATGAAATCAAATTCAAGAACATAATTTTTTTCTGTTTTTGCAGTCATTACACTATATTTGGAATAATTAGAGAAAAAACACATTGCAAAGAAGGTGATGTTCAAAAAGGCAGAGATACTTGAAAGTCTTTGAACACCACACCAGAAATAATTTAACCCAACAAGTTTAAAATTCCACATCAAAGGTAACAAAAATACAGAAAGGGAAGAAAGACAGTTTCGAGACTCCCCATTCCCACACACATTTACCACCATGCAAATGATTAATGATGTGGGGTTCCCACCGCAAACAATTCCATTTCCATCACATGTACGAAATACCATTACATCACTGTTCCTGGAAACACAGCTGGTGGTTTCCATCGACCACGATACGATTGGTCTAGAAGCAGATACACAACAGGGAAAAAATAATGATACAGAAGGATGAATCGTTACTGTCATACAGTCAATCAGCAAACATTCATTGACTACCTGCTACCTTTAGAAATTCTATCCATGGTGTTATAGGAAAATCCAACCTTCTATGCAAAAGCTTCAGGTGAGTTACATAGTAAGTACATCCACATTAAATGGTGGTGGACATCGATCCCCTCTCTGGAATGTGCGCTGGGGCCAGGACGCTGGTTCCCTTCTGTATTTCAAGGTCCTTACGTGTCATTAGAGCTCCACTAATATTTGTTGAAATATTAAACGAATATCAAAATAAAAGTAAAAATACGGCAGTGGCTCGGTTTCTTGAGTGATGCATGAGTGAGTCATGAATTCAAAGCCTGAGTCTCCTCCTCTGTGAAATGGGGATGATCATAAAACCTGCCTCGTAGCATTATTGTGAGAATTACATAAATCAGCATATGAAAACATCCCAGATGTTAGCCGAGATAATTGCTATTATTATCATTCCCATTTAAGAAATGGTTACATTAATGCCAGAGTCCTGTTGCTCTATGTGAAGGCAACACTTTGGCTTCAGATTTTAATTGTTACCATGCTGAATGAACTATCGATGGGGTCGATTAGTTATTGAATAAATTAGTCACTTTTTCAGTCATTCAAAAGGAAGTGCGCACCCAAGTCTGGGATCTGGCCGGACACCCGACTGGAAGAGGAGCACCCAAGGGTAAATGAGAGGCCCTGGGAGGCGGGGTGCAACGGCCTGTAAGGACCAGGAGGCCAAGGGCCTCTCCTGCACCCGTGGAACCAGCCGAACCTCCATTCTCTGTGGAATCCACTAGGGAAACGGGTATTTTTAGAGGAAAGGAGGGAAAAGGATAATGGTAGCTTTAGCTTGAATCTTGAAGCTGTGTTAAGAGAAAATAACAGCGTTGGTAATTTCTCCTTCCTGTTTAAGCACTTCGGTGAAGTGCCTTCCCCTAAATTAAACTGGGAAGTAAGAGTAAACGAGTTGACACACCAGCACACACACCCGCAGGCCCACTTGGCCACAGACGCCCAGCACACAGGAGCTCCTCAGAGGGGAACTGGGCTGGGCTTTGTACCTGGGAAGTTCACTCTGATGTGGAAAAAAGGAAGAAAGAGAAATTTAATCATCTCAGTCAAAAACATATTGAAGTTTTCCCTCCAAACCCTTTATCTTCTTCCTCCTTTTTATTTTTATTGTGGTAACATAAGCATAATATAAAATTTACAGTATTGACCATTTTGTTTGTTTATTTATGTATATATTTATTTTTCTAAGCTTTACCTGAGGTAATGTTTTTTTCTTAAACTGATTTTTAGAGAGAGAAAAAGGAAGAGTGAGTGAGAGAGAGAGAAACATTAATGTGAGAGAGAAACATCAATTGGTTGCCTTTGGCACGTGCCCTGGCCAGGGATTGAACACGAAACCAAGGCATGTGCCCTGGCCAGGAATCGACCTCGCAGCCTTTTGGTATATGGCACGATGCTCCAGCTAACTGAGCCTCGGGGCCAGGGCCGTGTTAACCATTTTAAAGCACACGGTCCGGCGGCATTGAGTACCTTCACATTATTGTGTAACTCTCACCACCATCCACCCCAGAAGTTTTATCTTTCTCATCTGAAACTCCTTTATACCCATTAAACCAGGGGTGTCAAATTCATTCTCACTGGGGCCACATTAGCCTCGTGGTTGCCTTCAAAGGGCCGAATGTCATGTTAGGACTGTATAAATGTAACTACTCCTTAACAGTTACTCCTTAACAGGGAGACCTCAATGCTGCCCCCAGGTAGAAACAAGGTGCTGGGCCGGATAAAACAAGATGGAGGGCTGGATTCAGCCTTATGTTTGCCGCCTGTGCACTAAACAAGAAGTCCCCATCCTCCCCCTCCCCCATCTAGCTCCTGGCAACCACCATTCTGCTTTCTGTCTCTATGAATTTGACTATTCTAGGAACCTCATGTTAGAGGAATAATAGAGTATTTATCCTTTCGTCAGTGATTAAGTTACTTCGCATAATGTGCTCCAGGTTTGTCAATGTAGCAAGTGTCAGAATTTCCCTTTTTAAGGCTGAATAATGTTCCGTTGTGTGCCTGTATCACGTTGTGATTATCCATTCGTCTGTTCTTGGACACATAGGTTGCTTCCATGTTCTGGCTCCTGGGACAGGCGCTTCTGTAAACATGGGTGTGTAAATATCTGTTTGACTCGCCGTTTTCAGTTCTTCTGGGTGGACACTCCGACGCGGAACTCTGGGTCATGTGGTAATTCTATGTTTAATTATTTGATGAACCCTTATGCTGTTTCCCACAGCAGCCGCACCATTTTACACTCCTACCAGCAATGCACAATGGTTCCAATTTCTCTGCATCTTCACCAAAATCTATTTTCTGTTTTTTTAAGTTTTTTAACTAACCTATGTCAAGGGTATAAAGTGGTATCTCACTATGGTTTGCATTTTCATTTCCCTAACCATTAATGCTGTTGAACATCTTTTCGTGTGTGCATTGACCATTCAGATATATTTTTTTGCCTATTTTCAAGTCCTTTGCTCACATTTAATCTGGTTGTTTTTTACTGTTGAGTTCTAAGAGTCCTTTATATATTCTGAGTGTTAACCCTTTATCAGATGTTTGCTTTGCAAATATTTTCTCACGTTTCACGGGTTGCCCTTTCACCCTGCGGACAGTGCCCTTTCCTGCACAGAAGCTCTTACTTTCCATCCAGACCAGCTCATCTCTTTCTCCTTCTGTTGCCCGCGCTCTAGGTGCCACATGCATAAACTCATCCCCAAATCCAGCATCATGGAGGTTTTTTCTCTCTGTTTTCCTCAGAGAGTTTTACAGTTTCGGCACTTACATTTAGGGCTTTGGTTCATTTTGCGTTGATTTTTGTGTATCATATCAGGCAAGGGTCTACCTTGGTTGTTTTGCGTGCGGATAGGCAGCTTCACCAGCACCATTTGTTGAAAGAAAACACATGTTTGGTTTTGAAATCACTCATAACTACGGAGTTTAAAATCTTTTCTCGGTTCTTTCACTGTTTGTTTTGTGCAGTTTGAAGTTCTGTGACGAGGTGCGTGCTCATCTAGGACGACTATATTTTCTTAATGAATCGATCCCTTTTCACTGTGAACCATCTGCTTTGTCTCTGGTCACATCCTTCACCCTGAAATCGACCTGGTCTCACGTTAATACGGCCACTGCAGCATTCTCCTGTGAATGTCTATATAGTGCGTCTTCCTCCGCTCCTTTATTTAACCTGTCTGTGTCTCTATGTTTAAAGTAGATTTCTCGTAGGCAACATTTAATTGGTTCTTGCTTTCTTATCCAGTCTGACTCTAATTAAGTCTCTGGCTTTTAATTAAAATGTTTTTATTTAATGTAGTTACTGATATGCTTAGATTGACATCTACCACCTTGCATTTTGTTTCCTTCTAGGTTATGTTATTGTTATTTTTTTCCTTCTTTTCATGCTTTCTTTTAGATTGAGTATTTTTAGATTCTATGTTCTTTCTATTGGCTTATTATCTATATATATACCTGTCTTATTTTTTGGTGGAGTAGAGTCCAGAATTCACAATATACATCTTTAACATCACGGTGTACTTTTGAATCGTAATATACCTCATAGTATATCACCTGAGAACCTTACAGTAGTATGCTTCCATTTCTCCCCTTGGGTCCTTTATGCAATTGTTGCCATACATTTTATTTCTACACACACACACATAAACTCCACAGTCCATTGCTATTGTTTGTGCCCTTCACATTCAACTCATCTTACAAGGAAACTGTAACACAGGGAAAATACATTTTACATTTACGCACACACTCACCTCCAGTGTCCTTTCCTTTGCATAGAGTTTGCATAGAGCCAGGTCTCCCGCCAGCATCCTCTCCCGTCAGCCCACAAAGCTCCCTACAGCGTTCCTTGCTGTGCAGGTTTCTTGGCCGGAAAGTCTTATTTCGCTTTCATTTCTGAAGGTTACTTTTTCTGGCTATAGAATTTTACTTGGGCATTTTTTTCCCTCCAACATGATGACAGTGCATTTTTATCGTCTCCTGATTTGCATTGCTCCTGACAAGACGCTTGTTGAAATTCTTGTCTTTGTAATATAATGTTCTCTCCTTCCCTGCTTGTTGTGAGAACATTTTTATCATCTGTTTTCAGCAATCTTATTATGAAGCACTGTGATGTGTTTTTATTTGTATTTTTTTTCCTGCTTGGGATTCATTAAGTCTTTTGGATCTATACTCCATAGTTTTCATTAAAAGTGATGAAATTTTGGCCATTATTTTTACAAATAGATTCTCTGTTCCCCCTCTTCTGGGACTTTCATTTTATATGCATTAGCTCACTTGATTTTTGTCCCATGGGTCACTAGAGCTTTCTTCATATTTTTTTTGTTCTGTGTGTTTCAGTCTAAATAGTTTCTTTTGCAATTTCTCCAACTTCGCTCATCTTTTCTTCTGTAGTGTCCAATCTTCTGTTAAATCTATCCTGTGATTTTTTTTCATTTAGTTTAGTTGTATTGCAATTGCATTCATTTCTTTTTTACAATTTGCATTTCTCTCATTATAATCATGTTTTCTTGATCATATTTATAAGACCTGTTTTAAAACTCTCGTTTGATAATTCCATTGTTGCTCTTATTTTGAGTCTGTTGAATAATCTTTCTCCAGGTTGTGAATTGTATCTTCCAGCTCTTCAAAAGTCTAGTCAGTTTTGACTGTGATTACAATTTGTGTCTGGAATTTGTTGTCTTTCTTTAAAGCATATTGAAGTTTATTTTGACAAGCATTAATTTACTTGATCAGTTTAATTCTTTTAAGCTTCTTTTTAAGCTTATGAGGTTGGGTCTAGAGTATCCATTGCTTTCATTTTAGTTTGTTTCCCCCACGATGGCACAGCTGTTCTGGGGTCTCTAATAAATGCCTCAGTAGTTTTAGGAAGCAGAAATGTGGCCTTCCCCAAATGTCCACATCCTAATCCCTGGAACCTAGGAATATGGTAAGTTACAAAGGGAAATTACAGCTGCAATTAAATCTGCTAAACAGCTGACTTTAAAACAGGGAGAGTATTTTGGGTTATCCAGGTGGACCCAAGGGTCTGTAAGCTGAAGTAGGAGGCAGAACAGAGACCAGAGAGTCCGTGCATAAGAAGGACTCAGCTCAATTTTGTTGGCTTTGAAGAGGGAGGAAGGAGGCCCTGAGTCCAAGGAAAGTGGGCAGCCTCTAGAAGGTAAAAAAGACAGAGAAACAGTTCTTTCCTGGAGCCTCTATAAAGCAACATACAACGCCAGCCCTTCAGTCTTAACCTAGTGAGACCCGTGTTTCTGACCTATAGAGCTATACGATAATAAATTTGCGTTGTTTTGAGACTTCAAATTTATAGGCCTCTTGGCCATCTGTATGTCCTCTTTGAAGAAGTGTCTATTCAGGTCCTTTGCCCATTTTTTAAATTGGATTGTTTGTTTGTTTGTTTGTTTGTTTGGTGTTGAGTTGTATAAGTTCTTAAATTTTGGATGTTAACCGCTTATCAGATGTGTCATTGGTAAAAATGTTTTCCCATTCTGTGGGTTGTCTTTTCATTTTATTGATGGTTTTCCTTTGCTGTGCAAAATACTTTTAGTTTGATGTAGTCCCATTCGTTTATTTTTTTGTTTCCCTTGCCTAAGGAGATGTATCAGAAAAAATAGTGCTACAAGAAATGTCTGAAATTTCACTGCCTGTATTTTCTTCTAGGATTTTTGTAGTTTTGAGTCTCATATTTTTAAGTGTTTAACCCATTTTGAGCTCAACTTCACTCATCATCAGAGAAATGCAAAATAGAGCCAGAATGAGATATCCCCTCACACCTGTCAGAATAGCCATCATCAATAAATCAACAAACAACAAACGTTAGAGAGGGTGTGGAGAAAGGGGGACCCTTGTGCCCTGTTGGTGGGACTGCAGACTGCTGCAGCCGCTGTGGAAAACAGTGTGGAATCTCCTCAGAAAGCTAAAACTGGAACTGCCTTATGACTCAGTGATTTCACTTCTGGGAATATATCTGAAGAAACCTGAAGCACTAATTCGAAAAACATATGCACCCCTATGTTCATTGCCGTGTTATTTACAATAGCCAAGATTTGGAAGCAGCCCAAGTGCCCATCAGTAGATGAGTGTAAAAAAGGCTCTGGTATATTTACATAATGGAATACTATTAGCCATAAAAAAGAAGGAAATCTTATCTTTTATGACAGCATGGATGGAGCTGGAGACTATTATACTAAGTAAAATAAGCCAGTCAGAAAAAGACAAATACTGTAGGATTTCACTTATGTGTGGAATGTAATGAACAGGATAAACAAACAAAGCAGAAATAGACAGATACAGAGAACAGACTGAGTTCTCAGAATGGAGGAGTGTGTAAGGAGGGCGTTGGATAAAAAAGGTGAAGGGATTAAGGGGAAAAAACCCTCATAGACACAGACAGCAGTGTGGTGATTATCAGAGGTGAAGGGTGGGGGCAGGGGGAAGAGGCAAAGGGGGGATAAACGGTGACAGGAGGAGACGAGTTTGGGTGGGGAACACACGATACAATATACAGATGGTGTGTCATAGAACAGTGCACTTGAAACCTATATAATTGCATTAATCAATGTTGCCCCAATAAATTCGATAAAGACTTTTTTAAAAAGACATTAAATGTATATAGTATTTTGTTACAGCAGACATAGGAAATTCATACTGCATCAGTGAGATTTCCTGCCCTGACTCAGGGGTCTATGGCTCCCTGCTGGTCCCCTCCCTGGTTCTGTGTCCTTCTCTCAGGGACTGTCGTCCTGTTCACTGCCCACAAATAATTGTGTCGTCTGTTTTGTACCGTCCTCTAGTTGTTTACAGCAGGAAGAAGACAAGTAGTCCTGGTTGTTCCAATATGACTAAAAGCAGAAGTAATGTGTTCAAATTTGCATATTGAGAAAAAAACTGATACAGTGTGACTTGTATAAAAACTCCCTTCAGCACAGACCTGGAGGTGCGGCTCAGTCCGCCCTGACAAGGTACAGCACTGCCTCCTCTTGGCGGTGGCAGCCGCCGCAGAGGGTTGAAGGAACCCCTGTGTCTGCGTCTGATCTTCCCTCTGTGTGTGTCTGTATTCTAATCACCTCTTCTTTTAAGAACACCCATTAGATTGAGTTGGCACCCACCCTAGAACCTCGGTCTAACTCAGTCACCTCTCTAGAGGCCCAGTCTCCAAATACAGTCATATTCTGGAGTACTGGGAGTTAGGGCTTCAACGTGTGAATTTGAGGGAGACACAATCCAGCCTATAACAATGCCTTTCCATCCTTGAAGATACTTTTTTCAAAAATGATTGGGAATCTTTTCTTCTGCTGCCTTTATGGCACATGGACTGCTCTTTATCACGGAACAGCAGCAGCAACTATTTAATGAGGTAGACTTGATTTGCTCTATGCAGGGGTGTACAACTTTCTGGCGTCTCTGGGCCACACTGGAAGAGGAAGAGTTGTCTTGGGCCCCACATTAAATACACTGTGACACGTAATCACAAAAACATCTCATCATGTTTAATCGTAAAGTAAATTTATGATTTTGTCTTGGGCCACTTTCACAGCCATCCTGGGCTGCATGCAACCTGCGGGCCGCAGGTTGGACACCCCTACTCTACAGGGTGCCAGGATACAATTCCTGCCCTCAAGGGGCTTTCTTTTTGTGGTAGAATTATATTTTGGAAACATTAAAATATTAACTGATTTTTTTTGTCCTTAGTACTTTCTCCTACCCATTGACCCAAAGACAGATTTTCGCACAGGCCTCCTTATCCTCGGGTACCTGTAAGCGCCATGAAAATGCTGAGACTGCGGCCAGTGGAGGGAGGCCTTACAGTCACAAGTGAGTGAAAACTTCAGAGTTAATTGGCAGTGAACTGCCAACAGAAATAAGGATACCTGCATCAGACGATGGCATCAAAGACCAGAAGCCCATCCTCACAACCCCGAACTTAGATGTAACATCAGAAGAAATTAGAAAAACCTCAAAATGAACTGGAATTCCTTTTCTGCTACGCCAGTAACATAGGAAACTCAAGAAAGAAATGAAATAAAGTCACATTTTTTGCACCCTGAAATCAATACCTGCAATACCGTCTCACTGAGGAAGCAGCACATCTCCACAAAAGGGGAAGCGTTGACAATGGCCAGTAGAAGCAGAGAGTGAAGAGGCTACATAGCTGACACTTTCTATGGGGGTCCGAGGCCTCTGCAGCTGCAAAGGCGGAGAGGGGATGTCACGAACGGTAAGTGACCCTCGTGCCGTGTTAACTGACCACATTGGTTAAGGTGATGCACAGTGCCTAACAAGCTAGCTGCTATACTAAGGAAACTCCAAATGTTAAAGCTTAACCCATGTAGAAGTTTACTTCCTACATATGTAGTAATTTGACAGGGCAATCCTGGTGGCTACCTTCCTCCACACGGTTACTCAGGGGCCCAGGATGCTGGGCCTCTTCGGCTCAAGGAAGAACACCAAAACCACACTACAGACAGTACAGTGAGAGGAATCATCCTAGTCCCCATTCACCAGGTACTTCCTGAGTGCCAGGCCCAGTGCTGAGCGTCCCCATTCAAACTTCACAATAACCCTTTGTGAAGACACTGTGGCTTGGCCAAGCCCAAGCCCAAGCCGGATTCTTAAGCACTCCACATCGGCCTTTTGATTTATGCTGATGTTGCATGCCTGCGAAGTAATAGTAAATTAAAAAACGTGTACAGCAAAAATGAATTTTCTCACCAGAAATGAAGAGAATGAAAAGCTGGGGAAATGCACTAGTAGACTTCAAAAGATTCCAGTCATGTAAATGTTTTTGCCATACTGCATTAACATGAGCAGTAAATAAACAGTTTATGGGGAAAATGGAATATATTAAAATTTATTCATGGAATAACAACAGGAAAAAAATAGCCACTGACTAATGGAGCATTGGCTAATATAGTCCGCGAATGCTAGTATGTGAGTCTCCATTTTCTACACGCTAAGAATTCTAATGTATGAAGTCTCTCATCACGTTAATGATGCTCCAAACCAAACACTCTATTACTATGGGTGGCCCTGCTTAAACTTTTTCTTAGCATTCTTGTTAGAGTGAAGCATACAGCCAAAGCCAGTAACAATAGTAATCAATCGTCATCATCATCATCATCAATAGTCAAGAGCAAACACTTACTTAGTGTCATGTACTGACACTGTCCTAACCACATACATGGATGTGTTCAGTGTTTGCATTCACGAATGGCTCGTCTGCATGAATGAACAGTCTTTTATTCTTTTCCTTTTACAGATGAGGGGACTGAGGCATTGGGAGACTGGGCAGTTTCCTATGACAGTTACTTTATGTATCAACTTGGCCACAGCACTCAGATATTTGGCCGCACATCATTCTGGATATTCCTCGGAGGGTGTTTTTGGATGGGATTTACATTGAAATCAGTGAGTGGACTTCAAGTACAGCAGACTGCCCTCCATAACGTTGGGTAGGCCTCATTCTGTCAACGGAAGATCCAAGTGGAATGAAAAGCCCAGCTTCCCTGAGCAAGAGGGAACTCTTCCAGCAGACTGCCTTCAGACTTCACCAGCAACACTGGCCTCCTGGTTCACTGAAAGACTGCCTCTGGGCTTGAACTGCAACTCGAATTGTGTCTCCAGCCTGCCAACCTCCCCCATCAAATTCTGACTTGCTAAATGTCCATAATAACAAAAATCAATTGCTTAAAATAAATCTCTTCATGGTTGAAGTTGTAGATAAAACATACTATTAGTTCTGTTTCTCTGGAGAATCCAGTCTAATACATTTGCCTAAGGTGTATGCCCAGTAAATAGTAGAACTGGCTTTCAATCCTTCAGTCTGTTGCCAGGTTCCATACTCTTCATGGAAACTGTCCCATGAGCCTGTATCAAAGCAGTTGGTAACCTCTATTTTGAGGCTAGTAGTGATGGCTTTCTCTTACTTCTTTATATTAACTGAATATATTGATTAAAATGATGCAAACTGCTGACGAAGCTAGCTGTCATAATGAACAAATCCTAAATTTCAAAGACCAAGGACAACAGATGCTGGTGTCTCACACAGTAGCAGTTTGACGGGAGCCATCCTGGTTGCTAGGTGCCCTTCCCCCACACCCTCGTTCAGGGACCCAGCTGCCAGGGGCTCTGCCATGTTCAGCGTGCAGCTCCCAGGCTGCCCTGGGGCTTGACTTCACTCCAGCCCGGCTGGCCAGAAGGGAAAAGGGGGTATGGTAGACCATGCATGATAAGCTTTTACACTACTGTGAAGGAATTTTTGTTCAAAACAATTGGCAGGCAGCTTAAATTTGTTATTCTGAAATTATTTCATGTGCCTGTGTGTGTTGCTCATTTCTCTTTCATTTAAAAAACGTTATAATAACACTTAAAAGCCCATTTCAAAGTTACTCATTTCTCTTTCATTGTATTTCAAACTCGAATTAACAGGATGTGTATTGAGAGGCAGGTGTGTGTCTTAACGAATCGACCAAATTGACAGGAAGGGCTGTCTTACATAGCAGTTATTAAGAGAGAAGATTGGAGATAAAACTGGGGCAAGATATTGGAAAGTTTTGAATGCCAGGCCAAGGACCTTGGACTTTATCCTATGAGAGATCTCAAGTTCTCGCCTTTTCTCCTCCGAACTGACAGCCCCTATTCTCTCCCAACTAATCAGAAGCCACTTTCGCCACCATTACGTGAGACTGGTCATCTTTAACTTGTCTTCTGCTTGTTTCTTATTTCCCCTCCTCCCTCAACACTCCTCACCTGGATACACTGTGTGGCTCTCAAGGGCAAGCACCTTAAGCTCTTCTCAGTGCTGCAGTGCCTAGCAGAGCATCTCATATATGAAGTTTAGGGGCCACGTGCTGTTGACATTCAAGGGGTGAATATCCCACAGATTGTCGAATATGACTAGTATTTCATTTCCCCCTCCAAATGCAGTAAGCTTTACCTTAAAAAATACAAATGGCGCCTCAGACAACTAATGACTCCATACGCTCCCACGTTCTGGTCGGGGTTCTCACCAGCGTGGGCTGACGGGTTGTGCTCCCTGCTTTGGGGGCTGCCTCTGCTGACTGTTTTCACAATGTACAGCCCAGCTGCCATCACATTGGACCTTCTGTTCTTTGAAATTTCTGTTATCCGGTGGGGAATCTTGCTTTTTCGGACTTCTTTAATTTTTCACTTGTATCACGAAGACTACAGTCAGCTGATATTTTTGGAGCTTTTTTTGGGGGGGATGTATATTTTTTTTAACAAAGGAGCAAAACATGTTTAAAACTCACATCATAAAACCGACTGCATAAGAAACTACTGTGGAGAACAATACCCCGTTTGTACCAGCGTCAGCCAGGCTCACTCGCTAGCTGAGACGCTGCTCCCTCCCACGCGTCTGCGACTCAGATCCATGGCTCAGCAAAAATGCACATGACTGTGCAGCAAGGCTCTGGGGCTGACAGGTGATCCAAACCCTGCCTCCTGCCCCGGGGGATGGCAATAAATGTGACAATAGCACTGACGTGACTATCACCAAGCCGTGGGACTGTGTGTACATAACATAGAATATAACATATGTCCGTGTGAATGGATATGCATACGGATGTGAGTTTGGATAAGTGTGTATTTTCAAGTTCTCCATTGCTACATAACAAGCTACCCCAAAGCAGTGGCTTAAACCAGTAACGGTCGTCTCTTCTTCCCCCACACAGTTCTGGGAACTGACTGAGCTCAGCTGGGTGGCTCTCAGCTGCGGCCGATCTCTCCATCGCTGCGGTCAGCACAGGAGTGGGGCTGGGATCATCCTTAGGGCCCTGTCATGCACGCGTCTGAAGCCTGCACTTGAAAACTCAGTTGAAAAACAGGCCACTCCTGAGGCATCTCTCTCTATTTCTCTCTGGTCTCTCCAGGTCTTCGCTCCACTATGGTGGCTTCAAGTGCTGATGAATTTCCTACGCGGCAACACACTGCCAAGGCAGGGAGGGGACTCTACCAAGATGGGTGCTGCGATCTTGTGTACTCACATTCCCCCCATTACCCTTGCCCCCTCCCGTTGGTTAGGAGCACATCACAGGCCCCATGCACACTGGTGAAGAG
>PVIA01016861.1:0-17504 GCA_004024845.1 Tonatia bakeri | reverse complement strand
AGACAAAGAACAAAAATGGCCCAAATGGAAGAACATATCAAAGACTCAGAGCAAATACTACTCAGTGATGAGGAGATAGCCAATCTATCAGATGCACAATTCAAAGCACTGGTGATCAGGATGCTCACGGAATTGGTTAAATTTGGTCCCAAATTAGATGAAAAAAATGAAGGCTACAACAAGTGAAACAAAGAAAAACGTACAGGGAACCAATAGTGATGGAAAGAAAGCTGGGACTCAAATCAATGGAGTGGACCAGAAGGAAGAAAGAAACATCCAACCAGGAAAGAATGAAGAAACAAGAATTCAAAAAATGAGGAGAGGCTTAGGAATCTCCAGGACATCTTTAAATGTTCCAACATCCAAATTATAGGGGTACCAGAAGGAGAACAGGAAGAGCGACAAGTGGAAAAGTTATTTGAACAAATAATAAAGGAGAACTTCCCCAATCTGGCAAGGGAAATAGACTTCCAGGAAGTCCAGGAAGCTCAGAGAGTCCCAAAGATGTTGGACCCAAGGAGGAACACGCCAAGGCACATCATAATTACATTAGCCAAGATTAAAATAGAGAATCCTAGAAGCAGCAAGAAATAAGGAGACAGTCACCTACAAAGGAGTTCCCATCAGACTGTCAGCTGATTTCTCAAAAAAGACCTTGCAGGCAAGAGGGGGCTGGAAAGAAGTATTTCAAGTCATGAAAGGCAAGGACCTACATCCAAGATTGCTCTATCCAGCAAAGCTTTCATTTAGAATGGAAGGGCAGACAAAGTGCTTCTCAGACAAGGTCAAGTTGAAGGACTTCATCATCACCAAGCCCTTATTATATAAAATGTTAAAGGGACTTATCTAAGAAAAAGAAGGTAAAAAACATGTATAGTAAAATGACAGCAAACTCACAATGATTAACAACCACACCTAAAACAAAACCAAAAGAAACTAAGCAAACAACTAGAACAGGAACAGAACCACAGAAATGGAGATCACATGGAGGGTTAGCAACAGGGGAGTGAGAGGAGGAGAGAGGAGGAAAAGGTACAGAGAATGAGTAGCATAGATGGTAGGTAGAAAATAGACAGGGGGAGGGCAAGAATAGTATGGGAAATGTAGAAGCTAAAGAACTTATGACACATGGTCATGAACTAAAGGCGGGGGGAATGTGGGTAGGAGGGGGTGTGCAAGGTGAAGTGGAATGAAGGGGCATAATGGGACAAGTGTAATAGCATAATCAATAAAACATATGAAAAAAAACACGTTTATAACTTAGTAAGCATACCTTCCACCAATTTCTTCACAGATAATCCAAAGAGTAAAACCTCTGGCTTAATCAGAATTTACATTTTGCCTTAAATATTCCAAAACCCACCCATGTCCACTTTGGCATTTTAATCTTGTCCGATACCATGAAATAGGGTAAACCTTGACTGGTAGCCAAATTCCTAACTTTTGCTCTTCAAGCATTTTTCCTGATGTTGCTCTGTGATCCCATACATTCCATAACATTGAATGTCTTTTATTTTAAATAGCGGAGAGCACGAACGCAGTCCCCACTATCACAAACCATGCAGCCGAGTCCCCACACTTGAGAAAATCGCAGGGCCAGCACACCCGGAGTGCAACGGCGAAGCCTCGCCCTAGGAAACCACCTTGGTGATCATGGCATCTCCCCGGCCAGCTGGGTCTAAATTAGTCCTCCTTAAGAGCCATAGCTGCTCTAGAAGGCAGTGCTGTCCTGGGGCCTGTAGGCCTGCCTGTAAAACAAGTTTCAGAAGGTATGTTCTGCTTAAGACAACAGAAGAATGTAGCCTGTTAAGCATGTATGAACTGTGTAGCTCTGTTCTTTTCTTGCACCTCTTAAGATAATATCACTGCCCTGGCCAGGTGGCTCAGTTGGTTGGAGCACTGTCCAGTGCACCAGAAGGGCAGGGGCTTGATTCCCAGTCAGGGCACATATCTAGGTTGAGGGTTCAATCCTTGGTAGGGGTGCGTACAGAAGGCAACCAGTTGATGTTTCTCTGTCACATCAATATCTCTCTCTGTCTCTTTCTCCCTTCCCTTCCTCTTTAAAATCAATAAAAACATATCCTCTGCTGAGATTTTTAAAAAAAATTTTTTAAAGATGGCGTCATTGACTCACAATCCCAAGATATCTTATAAACCCCTTTTCCTGTTGAGACCACCTAGCCACAGTCACATAGACCCAGACAGGAGGTCTGAATAGACTGGTAATGAACTTCCAAGATGAAGGGAAATTTCTTGCTCATTGTTTGCCTGAAATCTTAGCTTATGTTCATCTTATTAAAAAAGATATATACTCCCAAAATACCTACAAATTCAGCTACTAAAACGCCTTTAAAAATATTCTTTGCCAATGGTTCCACGGTGTGGGCCATCCTGCGTCATGTACATGCAGGACTGATACTATCTTTGTTTATTTTTATCAAATTTATTGGGATGACATTGGTTAATAAGATTATCTAGGTTTCAAGTGTACATTTCCATAATACATGATCTTCATATTGTATTGTCTGCCCACCGCCCAAAGTCAAATCATCTTTCATCACCATATTATTTGACACCCTTTACCCTTTATTACCAGCAAGTGAGAGCCCATGCAGAAAGGAACTGCCAACTGTTCCTACAATCGGTTTCCCCACCATACCTGTCTGCCCTCATTACCTGGCTCCAGGGAGGCCTGGGTCTGCCTTACCTGCCACTAGGTGGGCCCGGCTCCTGGCACACAGGATTGCATTGAACTTGGACTCATCTGTTCCCAGGCGGTTCTCCCCAGCAGCGTACAGCTCCTGGACAGATAGTGGCAAAGATGGCATACAATGCAGATCTCATCCCAGACACCATGCTCAGGTCACTCCTGAGACATGGCTAGAGGCGCTGGGCCCTGCAGCCCCAGAGGGGAAGGATGCAGGAGCAGTGCTCCGGCTATGCTCCATTCACTGTGCGGAGCTAGACACCATCCATCCACACATCCCCTTACTGAGCAACACAAAGGATTCTGACACTCGCAAGAACTCAGAACCAGGAAAACCAAAGCCGGCTAGAGCACAGGATGGGCAAGGAACAGTTTTACCCAACCAAGGAAGTAGCAGTACAAAGGGCAAAAATGGCACAAGAGGCGTGGGTCTGAGTCCTAGCTCTACAGCCAACTTGCCATGAGACACTCTGGCCCTCTCAGCCCTGTTTCCTAGTGAAGGTTGGATTCGATTCGGGGGTCAGAAACCTAAAAGCCCAAAGGGGCCAGCTGGGTAACCTGAGGAAAACAGGCTAGAAGTAAGGCCAGAGAGTGCTGGGGGCTAAGGCTAACCACACAGAGGGGTGGTTACTGCCCAGTGCCAGCAAAGACAATCACAGAGAAATTCAAGCTCATGGGTGCCAGATCCATTTTACATAAATAGTCAGAAATCCTCGTTTCTATGTTAAATTCCCCAATCTTTAAAAGCAGCTTCCCTATCTATAAGGGCGAACATGCGAGACAAGAAATATTATTACAATTGATAGAGATCAGTTACAGATGTGGGATTTCAAATGATAGGTACTTTTATGTTTGCAAACGGGCAGAATTTGCATTTACCTGTTAAGGTTTTTGAAAGTGTAAGCCTAAAATATTTGCTAGTTTGCAACCCCTGCAACAGATGACTCGAAAGTACCTTCTGGCCTCAGGTAACAGCTCTTAGATCTAAAGGCACCAATACCCAGAGGAAGAGGGTGGCCATCAGGGGGTCAGAAATCACACAGGTCCAAAACTATTGAAGGCAGAGCAGCAGGCATGAGACCTTGAAACTGAGGCAACTTCAGCATCAGCTAGAGGACGGCCAATATGGGAAACAGGAATAGGAATATTCCCACTGAGGCCACAGCCACAGTCTGGGAGATTTGAAATTTTTTAGCCAAATCTAGAAATGGGAATGGATGTCTCATGACAGAGAGATGCGAAGGCAGACCCTGCGGGAGGGCATCTGGGACCAGGACGTCTGTGTGCTCCCTGCAGACATCTGAGCCAGGGGTCTGGGCCCTTGCCCAGGCTCTGCCTCCAGATATCCCTGGGTATAATGCCCAACCTCTCTGAGCCTCAGTTTCCCTATCTGGAAAGCAAAATGAAACAGATGATAAGAGTGGCTCCCTTCCAACCCTAACAAGAGGGCATTCCACAGAGGTCCTCTTCAACCTGACAGATGGGAGAGAGAAGGAGACCACGGGCGGTTCCTGGGAAGCCCTGCTGAGGCTTGGGGTGGGGTAGCAGGAGCAATGAGGAGGGAAAGAGGTATGGCCAGCTCGATGCCACCAGAAAGCCGTGGCCCTCTCCAAAACTTCAAAGGTCTGAATTCATTAGTGGGAAACCCAAACTCCTCTAGAGGGACACTCAGATGCCTGGACAAAGAAAAGAAATGATGACTTTTCCCCTTTTGTCTGCAGTCACATCAGGCTGGGGACAGAGTGGAATTATAAGGCTGTACAACGAATGAGAAAGCTGGTTTCTAGGCTCAAACCTTCAAACACTTCACAAGGAAGTGTGAGTTTGGCCCATTGGCAAATGTAAGGGCATGTGCAACCAGACAGACAAAGTACAAGATCATATGGAGTCCCACGTTCGTAACTGGGATCTACCAACTGCTGTGGGAGTTACAGCATATGTTCCCTCTTACAGGGAGGGAAACTGAAGCCCACAGAGGTTGGATGACATGCTCAGGGCCACACAGTTGACAAGTAGCAGCGCCCTTCTGAGAGTCACAGCACCTGGAACCGACTCCTTATAGGTCCTCTTTCCATCCCAGAGCTCCTCCCTCATGAAGAAAGTGGGCCACCCCCACCACCTTAGGAAGCCCAGGCAGGGTGCCTGATCTGGCCTCACACTCACCTGAACATCTCTCTGAACGAGCGACATGTCCACATTTGTGCTTTCATCCCGGTTTCCCTAAATGGAAACAAGCTGTGCGGTAAAGTCCACTCCCTGGAGATGCACCCCTCCCTCCCCATTCCTTTTCCTCCTTGCTCAGGGATGGCCCCATCTCCACTCTGAGCTCTGGTTCTGAGCTCCGTGTGGGCAAGGTACCTGAGAGAGAGAGATGAGGAGCCGCTGGAAGTGCCCTGACGTGTCGCTTCGAATGGCCTCCTCCAGGGTCTTTTTGAATTCTGGGAGACACAGGGAAGGCCTACCTTGTATCCCCATGGACGAAGCTGCCTACTGCAGACACAGTCAACAGTGGGCACTGAGAAAAGAAGGGCCTGGGAGTCCTGGGCTCAAGGAGACAGGTGGCCCCCAATGCTCTCCAGGGACACACAACTGGAAATACCGGAGGGGCTGTGAACTCCAGGTTGACCTGGCCTCTCCTCAGGCTTAGCCCAAACCAAACCCACAAGGCCCTCCCTTAGTCACCTGCCCTGTGTGCAAACAGCAGGCAGGGTTGGGTCTTGGATCAAAGCCCCATGTGTTGGTTGTGGTAGATGAGGTGATAAGCATACCAGGAAGGAATAGATGCCCTGGGAGAGGGTGTGGCCAAGGCCCTGAACACACAGGGATCTGTAGGGCACAGAGGACCTGGGCAGCCTAACCTGTTTTGTAGGCTCTGCTCACTTCCCGGATGTGCTCGTTGCTGCGGGAGGCGAGGATCTCAATGAGGCAGGCTTCATCAGTGCCAGCCCCCTGCAGAGAACACAACAAACCACAGGCTTGTCACAGCCCCCTCACTGGCACCAGGAAAGAGAGCAGGTGCCATGCCACTGCCCTCCTCCCCAGAGTACAAATCCCAGCAACAGAAGCCACAAGGAGCCCCTGGGCTGCTGCTGCTATCTGACTGAGAGCAGCCGAGCTGTCCTCCACAGCCCCAGGAAAGCACCAGCTAATGACAGCCACATCGTGATGAAGAGTAGAGGTAGAAAGAAGGATCATCCCCATTCCACCCACCAGAAAACTGAGAATCAGGGAGGTGCCATGACTTGTCCAAGGCTGCACAGTAAACAGTGGGTTGAGATGTGGACCCAGAACTGTTTTATTCCAAGTTCAGCCCATAATGAGATGGGCTAAGAAAATGGGTTTAAACTAAGCATGGACATGTGGAAAAACGAGTCTTAGAATGGACTATGGAGCATCTGGAGATGTCCAGGAAGAGGCAGCAAGAATGAGGATGAGGGTGAACCATGCCAGGGACAGCAAGAAGGTGGAGGGCAAGGTCTCCAGCCTGGCTCCCATCAGTTTGAACCTCAGCTGTGCGGTGACTAGCTGTGTAACATTACACACATTACTTAAGCTCTGTGCCTCAGCTCACTTGTCCATAAGATGGAAGTGACACTGGTACCCACCTCACAGGAAAGTCACAAGGACTCAATGAGTTACATAAGTTAAGCACTCGGAACAGTGCCTGTCACACAGGAAGCACAACAAAGGCTGGGCTATTTCATGTTTCCTGCTACTACAGATGACTCAAGAGTTCACCAAGCACTTCTGCCAGCCCCTGACTCAGCGCTCACCACATGTCACAAGAGAGCAACCACATTCCCATTTTACAGGTGCTCAAGGACACATAGCTAACTCAAGGACACTGACCCCAAACTTGTGCTGTTTCCAGCACCCCACAACCACTGCCACCTCATAAATGGCTGGGGGCAGGGGCTAGTCAAAGGTCTTGGGGCCATTCCCAGGTGCCCTCCCCAACTTCCTCCAGAAGCCCTCTGTAGAAGTGTGTATAGGCCCTCCACTAAAGGGCAGTGGTTCCCTTGTTTGCAGCAGGGACTGCTTTCCTGGAAGACAGGACAGAGGGGAAGACTCAGGAGGCAGAGCTCAGGTGAGCTTCCCTTGTTCACCCACTGTGGACGGGGAAGGGAGGGACAGGCAGGCATGGGAGGAGGCAGGGTGGAGCTTTGCTAGAGGCCCAGTTCCTAACAGGCCAGAGGTTGGGGACTCCTGTTGTAGGGTGTGTCAGTAGAGTCCTGTCTCCCTTCCAGGCTCCACACTTAATTCTCTACCTCCCCTCTTGGGGGCAGGAAGGGTCACTGTGCCTCTCCATCTCTGATGAAATGTTGGATTCCTTCTGAAGCACCTGTTCTATTCACAAGAATTCTCCTTCTGTGGGACTGCCCCTCCCCATCCACAGGATTCCTGCTATGGACTGGGAACCCCAGGAGTGTGTGGAACGTAGAAGACCCTGAGCTTGGTCATGACTGAGGGACTGGGGGCAGATACTAAACCAAACTAAGGCAATCACAATGTGCTTCCTATTTGGAATCTGGATTCAGGAGCAGCTGGTCTCTTCCGTGGCTGGATCCTCGGCCAAGCAGACGTGAAAGGAGAAGCAGGGAAACAGACGAAGAATAAAGGGGACCCAAGAAGCAGAGACTAGAGAAACTCAGCCTGGGTGCCTGCCTGTGACATCTCCTGGCCCCATCTTTCTCTATGGCAGGCTGCGTGTCTCTGTCCTCATAACCAAATCTCCACTTGGTTCTGCTTCAGGTCTTCAGGGGTGTTTCTGTTATTTGCTAATAATAGAGTCCTGCCCTGGCAGAGTAGCTCAGCTGGTCAGGTTGTCATCCCAATACACCAAGGATGCAGGGTCGATCGCCAGGCAGGGCTCATACATGAAGCAATTATTGAATGCATCAATGAGTGGAACAATAAATTGATGTTTCTCTACCCTCCAAAAATCAATAAATTAAACCAATAATATTAATAATAATAAGAGTCCTAATGGATGAGGATGACCCCTCCCATGCCTCATACCCCTCTACAACCCCAGCTCTCACCATGTTTTTAAGATGGAGAGAGACTTAGATGTTTCCTGACAATGAATGACACTTCGTTTTCTACTCGAGAAAGTCACTGAAGTTCCCCTTTTAAGGCAACTTGGACTCCAGCCCAAGGGGGCACAGGAACCAAAATGACAACAGTAGCTGGTGAGTGGGCAAAGACATGCCCATGTGTCCAGGCCTCCCCAGTGGCTGTGTCCAGGCACATGAACACACACATACATACCTTGATGGCTTCTCTTATCTCATAAACGTCAAAGAGGACTGGGGTCTTCATCATAGCCAAGATAGTCTTCTCGAAGTTCCCTGACAGCTCAGATTTCAGATCTTTGATCAAATCCTGATTGGATATTCAAAAAAATAAACAAAAAAACCTGTTTATAGAATCCATAGAAGGTGATTAACAGAGAAAGAATCAGAGATCTTAGAACTGGGAACATCAAAAAAAAGAAAAAGAAAAAGAAAAAGAAAAAAAAAGCCAAATCTCCACCCCCAGCGTAGACCTGTAGAATCAAAGCCTGCATTTGCCCCTAATCCCCAAGACATCGGAGGCACGTTAACACTGGAGAAGAAACTGGCTAGAACACTAGACTATTCAATATTTACCCAGGTTTTACCTTTCTAAGATTCAAAAAAAAGCCAAAAGTTTCAAAATATGCCCCCTTTGCATTTGATCAGTACTGAAAGCCTTTCCTTCAAAGCCCTGCTATCAGCTAGACCTCCCAGGGTGGCCATGAGGAGGGCAGAGACAGCAGCCAGGGTTCCCAGGAGGGACACAGGCTAGGTGGGAGTGGAGGGGAAATAACTGGCCGAGGGTCTTGGTGGATCATGGCAGAGCCAGGGTAAGAACCCAGATCTCTGTGCACCTCTCATCAAATCTCAGCACCCTATGAACTCTGGATTTCTCCCTGAGAGCATCATTCACCCCTAGAAGATGCCATCAATTGAGAGCCTACAGGCTGGGTGGGCAGCAGGAAATACCCTAATGTGTTTTCCAGTCCATGCAGGAGATCCAGGCCTACTCAGTCCCGAGGAAAAGCTGGGTGCGTAGGGCTGTACTGCAGGATATGCCTCGACTCAGGAGATCCAGGCCTACTCAGCCCCGAGGAAAAGCTGGGTGCGTAGGGCTGTACTGCAGGATATGCCTCGACTCAGGAGGGATCAGGCCTTTCTGTACACTTCCCCTGCACACACACACCTTCCCATACGCTGTCTTGAAGGAGAGGAGGATCTGCTGCCGCTGCTTGTTGGAGCGACTCCCCAGGCAGTCAATGATGGCCTGCTCGTCAGTCCCTGGAGGAAATGGGGGAGGGGGGGAGAGTAGGCAGGGCTGGGGGTCATGGGGATGCTTGGCAGCTGGAGACTTCCAGGCATGGGTCCTTCCATTCTTTTGGGCACCCCAACTGCACCCCTACATCCATCTCTCCACTACCACGGGGGCCAGGCTGCCTCGACCCAACGACCCCAGCCCACAGAGCCACTGGGTGACTGCCTTGGGAAAGGATGGGGGGCGGGGCAGTGGACCTTTCAGCCCACAGGAACCTCACCAAAGCCTTTCATAGCCTTTCGCAGGACCTCGGCATCTCGCAAGGGGTCAAAACCAGGAGCATCCGTGATGGTGCCTCGTGTTCCAAACTGCTCAGACAAACAGACTTGGGTGGTATGTTGCATCCCACAGATGCAAGATGACTGCCCCACCCCAGACTCTGGGAATAACCTTTTCTCTAAAAGTCGGGGTACCTGAAAGAGCTCACAATTATCAGCACAAGAATCTACACTGAGTGACCCTAATGTGACCATTATCTGTCCTGTGTTCTGGTACTGAAGCTCCGGTCTGGTTCACACGGCTAGGAGCCCACCCATCTACAGCTGAGTCCTGATGCTGAAGAATCTGCGCTACTCCCAGGTCCTCCAGGGCTGGCCTGGGTTCCTCCTGAGGAAGAGACCTCAGGTGCAGGAGCCATTGGCTTCTTGATGCCTTACCACCAAAGCACATGTGAGCACACAGCAGGGTCCTCCCAATGGGGACTGGTTAATCCATGGAGCAGCTCTGGGGGCATGTACATGTCCAACCCTAACAATAGTCCGTGCAGCCTGACCACCTACTGGACCAGCACTGATCTCCTGGCATGTTTTCGAGACTCTACAACCTGCTTGCCTGCCTCACTTCTTCCTCGTCATCGACAGCTGTGCTCCCCAGCACACTTAAATGTTCCTGTCTAAACGGTCTTTTGGTGGATTATCTTCTGTGGTTAATACAAACTGATTTTAACAGAGTTGAACAGATAAACTCAAAGAAAAGATGAGGTGGAAGGAAGGGTGGGAGGATGCAGAGCAGGGGAGGGGTGGGGGAACCCTCTGTCTAAAAATAGTCGTCAAGCGCATACCACTAGCCTTGTACTTGCCTGGTTTGGCCATGTAACCATGGCAATGAATTCTAGGCACTGCAAACATCAACTGCTCTCCAAAATGAGCCCACGGTAAGCTCTAAAGGAATGGCTAACAATCTTCTCTACCCAAAAGAGGTTTTATAAATCCTCTCAAATGAGTTGGGAGGTGGGCACATCCAGGAGTTGAAGACTGAGAGCTCTGGGGCATAAAGCCGTGAGCCTAGTAAACTAAGCGGTTCTTCCAGAACACAGAGCCCAGCAGTAAATAAATAACACAGGGGAACAAAGAGCACCCGGGACATTCATACCCAACTGGCACACAGAACATGTAACCAAACTGGGAGAGACGGGGCAGCTCCCTAGGTCTTCAGGAATACACACTGGGGCTGGGGAGTCTATGAGAAATTGACACTGTTAAAACAAGAAGTTCAAGCCAGAGGACTGAGCCCTTTGCCTGTCCCCCACAGACCCTCCGCCTTGTTAGCAGAGGACACGGGGCCACATATCTTAGGTCTTTGGAGCCAAACTGGGACTGAAGGTAGCACAGGGCTGGTACTCACCTGGGCTGGAGGTACAGCAGGGGTGACAGTCCCAGACCCTTGGTACCCTGGGTAGCTTGGCACTGGCTGCTGCTGCTGTCCAGAAGGTGGCACTGGTGGCTGCCCAGGGTAGGTCATTGGTGGCTGCCCAGGGTAGGCCCCTGGAGGCTGCTGTCCGGGAGGTGGTATTGGCTGACCTGGTACAGGGGACCCTGGGTATGGCGGGTAGGAGGGCATCCCAGATGGTGGGTTTCCTCCAGGGGGCGGGTACATTCCATAGGGAGGAACAGGCTGCTGGGTAGAAGGGGGCTGCCCAAAGCCCCCAGGGGGGATAGGAGGGTAACCGGCCCCGGGGGCCCCAGGATACATGTTTGGCACATTGGCTCCTCCGAACGTCCCGGACATGTTGGCTGCCTGAAAGTCCACAAAGCAGACGAGTGAGGAGGCCAAGCAGGGCCCCAGGGACAGCACTGCAGACCACACAGAAAAGCCCAGGCAAAAAAGTCTAACCCAATCCCACTGTCAGAGGAAGAGGGAGCCTTCTCCACTGCCCGTCCCTGTCCTGAGCCCTGCAGCAGAGTCCCAGGGGCTGCACTAGGAGCCCAAGCAGAGTCCAAGCACCCTGATACTATCTTACCTGCACTCCACATGCATTGCTGACTCCCTAACCTGCTCTTGTACCCAAAGCCCCCACACTTGCTCTCATACCACATGGTTACTTATGGCAATTTCCTATCTCTTCTTGGTGAGTATTAAGTGCCCCAGGGCTGAGCCTGTGGGCTTTTTTATTCACATATCCCCAGTACCCAGAATGGGCCTGGCACAAATTAGACTGCCTATCGGTTGCATTGTTTACATTAAACATACATTTGTTTTCAGATTAAAAAATTTACTATTTTAAAGGCAAAGCAACTAAAAGCAGCATGTCTGTCCTTGCTACCAGGCACCCACTCCCAGGCTCAACCAGAATAGTCATCCACAGGCATGTACACATACAGACACACGTGGACATGCAGGTGGACACTTTTACACAACACATGTATGCACATACATGTACCCACCCTCATCTCCCTGCAGACCATATTTTGAGCTCATACAGAAGGCACTCAATACATGCTCCACAAAGGCACTACCCTACCCAACCCCAGAAAGTCAAAGAGGACCTAACGGACTGTGTGCCCAATACATTCCTCTTCCTGATTTTACAGCTGGGTAAATGGAGATGCAGAGAGGAACTGTGAGCCAGAGAGAGCCCCGATAAAAACCCAGATGTTCTAAAATGACCCTCAATACACTCAGCACTCATAGGTAACACACACAGACACCTCTGGCACCAGGGAAGCCAGCAGCCTATGCACCTCTGGCCATGCAGGAGTGGGCCCAGGGGCAGCCCAGCAGGCAGGTGGCACTCACCATTCCCGAGAGGTAATCCTGGTTGAACTGCCCTGCATAGTTGGCCACATTATCCAGCCCAATAGGGGGCATGTTGGGTGGGGGGTAGCCAGTACCTCCCCAGGCACCACCACCTGAAAGCAACACCAAGCCTGTTAGCCCCTGGTCAGCCCCCAACAGGGAAAGACGGAGACAGCAAGCCCCCAGGTGTCCCAGGGGCATGCCAAGCAGGGTCTGGGCAATAGCACTATAGACCACACAGAAACACCCAGGCAACAAAGTCTAACCCAATCTCACTACCAGAGAAAAAGAAAGAGACTTCTCCTCTTTTTAGGGAAGAAGGGGGTCGTTCTATATTCCCAAGCCCCTCTGAGGCGTACTGAGTATGCAGGAGGGTCAAAGGCAGACCTGTCCCCGTGGGCTCACCATCGTGGAGCGGCAGTACAGACACAAGGACAGGTCATTTTAGGACACTGTATCAAGCCTATGACAGCAGTGATCTTAGGGAGCATGGAGAATCCAGGGACATGCAAAAGCATGATGGGGGTCGGGGTGTTACAGGGGACAGCCAAGACGGGGGACCCCGAATAGGGATTTGGAATGGGGTCCAGAACTCAAGGTGTTCAGTAAATATTAGGATGTCCTCACCCCACTACCCCAGGTGTGGGTTGGGGGAAGGGACACATGGAGCAGGGCCATTGAGAGCTGTTTTGCATAGCGACAGCTTTGCAGCTAACCTCTGGTGTGGTCATTTAACATATCTATAACCTTTGACTAGTTACATAGATATGTTAAATAGCTGTGGCCATGCCCTGAGCCAAGGGAATGGAAGTAACTTCCCCACCAAGACATAACTGGGAGGCAGGTCCCCCAGTTACAGTGCCTGCGTGGGAGCTCAGAGATCGGCTCCATAACATGGGGCCACACCTGCCCAGACCCAAGATGGCAGCCCAGTAAAACTGGAAAGGATGTGAGAATGATGGCAAGTGTGGCCGAGTGTGGGAGGGGTCGGAAATGGGGCTGCAGAGGAAGGTTGGCGCAGGGATTTAAACCCAGACACGGCAGCCACTGGAGAGAGAACAACGTGGTTTTGGCTGAGTGGGGACTCCTGTGGCCCTGGGAGAGAAGACCACGTGGCTGGAGCAGTGGAGAGAGAACCTTGTGCCTTTGCCAGAGTGGGGACCCCCGCAGCATTAGTAGGGGGAACCACCACCCGGCTTTAGCAGAGATCCCGGCAACACAGCCAAGGGTGCCGAGAAGCGAGGGAGGTCTCCCAGCCGAGACAGATTACTGGGAAGAACCGGGGGCTGCCTGAGCCAAGGACTTCTATTTCTTTTCCTGAGATACAGTACCCCAGACTGGGCAAAGGAGGGAAGGAAGGACTGTGTGTTTGTGGGTGTTTTAAGGGACTTTGGGATTTTGATGAAGACATTAGGTCACTACTTTAAGTCTGTATAGCATTAAACAAACATTTCCTTTCCTTTTCACAAATCTCTGGTATTGAGAGACGTCTTTCCTCTGGTGGCGGACATAATGAACCTGGGGGCTTCCTTTCAGGTAATAGTATATCGTCCCAGGCCCCCCCTCTTTGTTCGGTAACAGGGGGAGTCCTATAGCTGTGGCTATTTGCTATCACAAGTCTGCCAGGGGTGGAGAGACACAAGGAGGGAGATGGGCCTGAATCACAGAAAACACAGACGCCGCCCTTGAAAGGACAGTGAGAGAGCATCAGTGAAAAGCCCCAGCTCTGAAACCAGCAGAACCAGGGTACGTGCCCTGGGGCAAGGCCCTCACCACTGGGGTGCAGTTTTCACTGCTGACACGTGGGGATAATAATTAGTGTTTACTTCAAGTTGCTGTGCTGAGGACTGAGAGTTCATGCCCGTGCAGGGCTTAGCTGTGTGCCCAATGAGTTCCTGGTGTTACAGCTGTCATTGTAACAAGCAGCATGGCAGCTAGCCTCATTGTGCTCCACAGCATAAAGGTCCTGAAGCCTCGAGTTTGGCTTTCCAGCTGCAGGGCTCTGGGACACTCAAGACAGGGCCTTCCCAGAATCACCTCCCTGCTCTCTCTTGCTGCTCAGGAGCTGACATAGAGGGCAGTGGCAGAACAGGAATAGGATTCCTACTAGGGAGAGGGGGCTCAGGCCAGTGCTGGCAAATCTGGACAAGGGCTTGTTCAAAGCGAAATGGCCCAGGTCAACCCCTGATAAGCCAGTGACTGAGCTGCCTCCTAGCTCTGGGCCTGCTCTTCACCAGTTGACTGGGAGGGTGGGTCCAAATGGCCTGTGGAGCCCTTGTCAAATGTGCCCAAAAGTCTCACGGGGCGAGGGGCAATGCAGCTCTGGATGACCAGCCTGGAATGGTGCCTTCTCTCCCTCTTATCCCAGGAGCCCTCATGCTTCCTCTCCCCTGGAGGTCAAATCTCATCTCAGGAACCCAGGTATGAAGAGCACCATTGTGTCTGGGGCCAGGTTCTGAGCACCCCACCCGCCGGTGCATCCTGGTGGCTATCAGTCCACAGCTTCTGGCAGCCATAGGAGGAACACCTGTCTGACAGAGACCACTTTCACTTCCTCCTATGTGCAGGTCCCTCTGCCACTGCAAACCCATGCACTCTGAGCACAGGGTAGAAGTGACAAGTCACCTAACAGTGCTTCATGGACATCTATGCCAGAGGTTTTACCTAGCTACCTTGTTAGTATCTGGGACAGCCCAGTGAGGAACAGATCCATGAAGCCATTTTCAAAGGAGAAAACTGAGCCAGAGAAGAGAGGGCATCTGCCCACTGCTATCAGCTAATAAATAAGTTAAGGGACCTGGTCCTGGCCTTCCAGGGGCAGCTTCAAACCCAGGCTCTCCTGGCCTCAGGGTCCACGCTCCCCTCCAACCACCTCCAGACACCTGCCCGTCCACCCCCTGGCTACACTACGGGGGACAATGGGAATGAGGAAATGACTGGAAAGAAATCTACCCCCCAACCCTCTTACCTGGTGCAACTGGGGGGTAGCCACCTGCAGGAGGTGGATAGCCTGGATAGCTCATGGTCAGATCTGAAAGGAAGAAAAAAGCCACTCAGGGTCTGCCGGCAGCTCCCACCAGCCTTACCAACAGCTTCCTGGGAGAACAGCAACACCTACAAGCCAGGCCCGCCCAGGAGAAATTACATCAGGAGGGACTGTGGCCACCAGTTTACCCTCTACCTGCCAGGGCCTCCAGCTACAAATAGCAACCATGGCCACAGGTCTTCAGGGCCAGACTCAGGGCTACACCCACTATAGGATTTGCCACCCAGGAACAGTGAGTGGGTTTCTTTGAAAACCCCTTTCACCCTCAGCTTACTCGCAGGTCTCCTGACAAGGGAGGCTGCGTGTGTGCAGATGCTCTCCCACCTCAGGACAGCACACTGCCTCCTTCTCAGGCATCCAGGTCTGCTGGCCTTTGTCTCCACTGTCCTTATCACCATCCATCCAGCAGAACACCAGAGCCCATCTTCCTGTGCCCAACCTGCAGATCCCACACTCTCACAGCAGCCCCCAGACTGGATCAGCCCCAGGCTACACTTTCATTCTCCAGCCCCTGGTTCATCCTGCAGGGGAACCAGACATGGAATCATTGCTCCCAGAAACAAGAAGGGACTTGGAGAGGGCTCATCTGATCCAGGATCTGGAATCAGGCAAGTGAGCCAGCACTGTCGTGTTTCTGAGATGGGGCAGCTGGAGCTCAGGAAAGGTAGGTGGCTTGCAGATCAGCAGCAAGGAAAAAAAATAGGCCTGGGAGCAGGGGCTCTCTCGGGCTGGTGCTAGATGGGATACTTGCTCTCAAAAGTCCCTTTGTATACAGACCCTTCTGCCATGTCCCATGCTAATTAAACTGCCCAAAAGAGACACAGATCTGCTGTGACATCTCTGTCATACAAACTGCCTACTCTTGCTGAAACCTGTAGGACCCACTGACAATCACACCTGCTGGTCCCAAGTGAGTTGCTCCTTGTACACAGGTCCCCAAGCCAGCACAGACCACTGGCTCTCAAAACTGCAGTGCACCAGAACCATGGGGGGGCGGGGGAGAGGAGGATCGTTAAACACAGCAGTAGGCTCCACCTACAGGAGAAGTCTTGGGTAGTGGGACCAAAATTTGCATGTCTCGCACATTCCCAGATTGTGCTGTCTGTTGGTCCAGAGCCCCACTTTGAGAAATACTGCGCTAAAGGCTGCTGCTGTCGACCTGCAAGATTCTAGTTGCTCTTAGCCATGCTGGAGAACTGGGCATGCAGTTTTCAAGGAAGCTGCAGGCCTTCCTTGAGGTATCACAGGTCTCTGCAGGGTGGGCCTGGTTCTGAGCCCTAAGATGAGACCATTTATTTTGGTCAGTGGGCCCAGAGGTTACTGTAGGCAAAGCAATGGAAGGCCAGACAATGGCCAAGTGACCTTGGAAAGAGCTAGAACTGGCTACCTACAGCATGGACCAAAGACCCTTGTATATTGTAGCACAAGGGTCAAGACCCCAGTGGGGCTGCCCTGAGACGGATTCACTGAGCAATCAGCACAAGGCCCTCCAAGTCCTGCCCTGGGCCTGACCCTTCTGCCAGAACCCTCAGACCTTGCTGGTGTGGAGATACCCTGAGCATCTGAATGTCGGATGAGCCAGGAACCTCCCGATGGGAGGAGGAACTCCTGTGTGAGAGAACAGGGTGAGCTGTGGTTGTGTTCCCAGCACCCTTCTCCCTGGAGACCACCACTAACTACACAGAAACTTTGGGCACCAAAGACCCTGTCTAATTCTCGTCTTCTCCCAAAGCCACGAGGGCAAAAGGCCAGCCACAGCCAGGTGGCAGGGAGAAAACACGAGTGGGATACCACCCTGTTCCATACTGCAAAACAAATTTCAGCCAGCACAAAGATGCAAATGTAAGAAGTAACCCCAAACTCCAAAGACAAAAAATTAAAGGTCTGCATGATAAGAAAAAATGTAAGGAAAACAACAAAAAGAAAAATGACAATTTACAAAAACTGCTTTACCATATGAAAAAGACCAATAACCACTAAAAAAACTTAAATGATGTGAACAGGTGATTACAGAGAAAGAACTAAAGATGAAAGAGGTTCACACTCACTAGTATGCTGAAAATCACCAATTAAAAATACAGAGATGTCAAAATTAAAAATGACACACTCTTTGACTCAAAAACTCAACTTCTGGAAATGTATTTTGCAGACACACTCCCACCTGTGTGAAATGATCCACACATGGATTTGGCAGCAGCATTATTTGTTAAAACAAACCCCAGGATATGAGCCTAGACAAACCACAATGGAGCCATACAATGGATACTCGGTAGCTATTTTTAGAATAGCCAGCTCTATAAATGGGGATATGAAATGATCCTCATTATTAATCAAGGTATAATACTAAGCTAGCATTTTTTTTTT
>PVIA01016860.1:0-17505 GCA_004024845.1 Tonatia bakeri | reverse complement strand
AAGGCCAAGTTAAAAGAGTTCATCATCACCAAGCCCTTACTATATGAAATGTTAAAGGGACTTACCTAAGAAAAAGAAGATTAAAAATATGAACAGTAAAAAAAAAGTCATCAAATGGAGGGTTAGCAACAGGGAAGTAGGAGGAGGAAGGAAGGGGGAAAAGATATAGAGAATAAGTAGCATAGACAGTAGGGAGAAAGTAGACAGGGGGAGGGTAGGAATTGTATGGGACATGTAGACACTAGAGAACTTATGACACATGGACATGAACTAAAGGGGGGAATGAGGGTGGGAGGGGATGGGCAGGGTGGTGGGGAGTGAGGGGGGAAAATGGGCCAACTGTAGTTGCATAATCAACAAAATAAAGAATTTTAAAAAAAAAGAAAGTACAGCTTAGAAACATTTAAACTATACATTTTTAGTTTGTTTAAAATGACTAATAAAGCAATTAGATGTTCATTGAACATTCCCCTGGTTCTTGCAAATTTTGTCACCAATGCCAGAGTTTTGGGAAAGTTAATTCTTTGTTGTTGTTGCTTTTAAATATTGTATTGTTTATGCTATCACAGTTGTCCCATTATTCTCCCTTTGTCCCCCTCCATCCAGCCTGCCCCCGACTTCCATAGTCAAGCCCCACTCCAGTGTCCTCGGGTCCTCGTGGGAGTTCTCTGACGAGTCCCTTCCCCTCCTTTCAGTGGGTCCCCGCCTCCCCCCTCCCCTGTTACCGCTGTCCGTCTGCTCCACGATTCTGTGCCTCTGGGCCTGGTTTGCTCGTGAGTTTATGTTGTTCGTTAGATTCCTCTTATGAGTGAGATTCTACGGCATCTGTCTTTCACTGACTGGCTTATTCACACATAGCCCAATAGCTGCCAGTTCCAACCACGGTCACAAAAGGGATACTCCAATGTTTTTTCATCTTACACACTGATTTTGTGAAGGAATGGTGTTTCATGGTTTCCTACTCTGACATTTTCTGTTGTCACCTCTAAAACTAAGTCATTATAAAATGACAGATTTTCTTGTCATTTCAATTTTCCTTTTTAAATTTTTAATGGACATTTTAATGCTTATTTTTAATTGTATTTCTTCTTTTTTTGCATTGTCTATTCAAGTCCTTTGCTTGTTTTCTAAGAGTTAACTTTTTGCAATTTAATGTTCTATAAATAATCAGTATTGATCAACTATTTTAAAAACAGTTTCAGGGTTTTTTATGTTTTATTTATGGTGAACATTCAAAATACAAAGTTGCCACTATTCTTATGACCTTTGCCTATGATGTCATTATATTCAGAAAGTCTTTCTCTGACCCACCGATAGAATGTATCATTTCTTTATTTCTGTGTTTTTGAATTTTATACTAAATCTTTAACAACACTGCAAATTACTTTCTGTACAGCCCACGGTATTTATCTAAGTTAATGATTTTCTTTTAATTAGCTTGCTACAAATCCCAGTCCCACATTCTAAAAAAAAAGGCCACTGATGATAAACCATGCAGAATCCTGCCTTTGACCTGTGCTGACATTTCAGCTGGTCCTGTTCTGGAAGAGCAATCCCATTACAGTAATGTTTAAGTTTCACACCATTTAAATCTTTAGAACATGTTTAAATGTCTCTGATACCCTCCCTATTCCAAACCTTAACACTGTTTACAAAAATGGTGTGGGCCTTAAGAACACCTTTATTCTTTCAAATCCTTTTCCTGTAGAAAATATCCATTTGTCAGATTAAACTGCAGATTTTTCATGGAGATTGGTAACAGAAATAATTATAAAGTATATCTTTTAATAAAAAAAGAACAATTCATTTTTGTCTAGAAATTAAGGAGCATTTCAAATAATCTCTAATGGGCACAATCAGGAAAAACCAAGGTTTTCCATGTTTCACTCTCATCAGAGATGGGGCGGTAGGAGCCCAGGGGCCGGGGAACCTGGGCGTTCAGATGTACGTCAGCCTTGCTGCTTCACATGATCTAAGTGTCTGAGTTCCCTGAAGCTCATTATCCCCAAGCGCATCTATAGTGTCTCAATAGTTACATGCAGACAAGCCCAGTTTCACCCAACAACTGTTGAAGGAGTATGCGTGTGAAATTGTTTAATGAAAGAAAATACACTGTGTAAATATCAGACAACCCCCGACTCCCACAGCTTACCACACTGTCCTTTCACGTTTACTTGGCATAAGCTAAGTGCACAAAGATGCCCTGTTTTCCAAGGTTAAAGGACAAGGCAATCCCACCGTGACCTCCACTGAGCAGGTAAATCTGTACACAGAGTCAGAGTTTAGCAGACCTTTGCAGAACAGATGTCTAAAAGGAAACTGCTTCCTTTTGGGCCTTCAGAAAAACTGCTGCTTACATGGCTATTGTGTTTATTTCTTCTGCTGCTCCATGGAATGGCAATCTGGAGTCATATTTATGTGTTAATTTGAATTATTACAATAGCTGAAGAGTGAGTGGGCAATCATTGTAAGCAAACAAAATAACCTGATAATGTATTTGCTGGGGCGTAGGTATAGTGGATGATTATCTAAAATAACACTGATACCATATTATCTAGGCAAGAAATGCTATTAACATAGAAATTTAATACATATATATTAGTTCTCTGTGTAATTCTGGTTTTTATAGAATGTTAAATAATTTGTAACATGTTGGGAAATAGTTACATTCAAATAAGAAATTCAGTTTCCATTTTCAATAACTACTGCTTGTACCTAAAGCATTGTTGGGCCTTTATTTCCTTATTCAAATATTCGTACTCATGATCAAATTTCCATTTTTCAGTTTCAGAAGAATAAACCATAACACTATCCAAGACACACAGGCAGGCTCCTAGAAGCTTGAGGATTCTAACATCCATTTTTACCAGGATTAAAATATTTAATGAAGTCAAGCTTTGAAACTCTAGTTTGTGTGAAAACAGGTTTTTAAAAGATTTTATTTATTTAGTTTTAGAGAAAGGGGAAGAGAAGCAGAAAGAGAGAGAGTAACATCAATGTGTGGTTGCCTCTCACGCACCCCCAACTGGGCATGGGCTCTGACTGGGAATCGAACCAGCAACCCTTTGGTTTGCAGGCCGGCACTCAACCCACTGAGCCACACGAACCAAAGCTGAAAACAAGATTTAATGGTAACTACTCAAATGCTAAGTTTACTTGAAACTGTAAAATTATAGAAGGTATACGATACAAGTTTTAATATTAATTTTATTGTTTTGAAAGGGTTTTGACTGAGAAGTTGTTATTTATCCCAAATGCATTTGCTCATCACTTTTACTTATTTCTTAACATGTAATAGGAATCGAATGAAAATAGCTGTGTATTTGATTCAACTTAAAATCTTTGATTGCTTTTATTTTCTCTTGGAGTACTTACAAAGTGTTGAGTCAAGGTTTACGTTAAAACGAAAAAGGAACTGAAAATAACCTCGCAGAGCCATTACCCCCACTCCCCCCGGATCACGGCAACACCAAGGCAGCGCCAACATCCTACCAACCAGCAGAAAGGTCAAGGTCCTCGTTGTGAACGGCCGCAGTTTCTGTGCGTGTTTCCTGAGGCCAGCGTGACCTTCAAACACCGCACGCTGACGGAGGCAGGCTGAGTCATTTCCACAGCCCCACTGGGCAGGGCCCAATCAGAGCCAAATTGCCTTCCCCTCGAGCCCCCAAATCATCAATGCTCATTTGAGAACGATAAGGAACGGAAGGCGGAATGGTCTCTGAAACATTTCAGAGATTAGAAAGCCACTCTCCCAGTCATCATGGTTTTTCTGAAATGGGATTTTTCAAACGACATAAAATTTTGCACCACAGTGTAACTCACTTCCTACAGTCATTTTGTTTTTACTGTTTTTTTTTTCTTTCCCAACAACAGGAGTAGATGTCTGTATCTTGAGGTCCTGGTAGAACACACCACAGACACATACTCATTCACACAAGCACATGCATACATGCAATTTAAGAAAAAATTAGCCTAGAAATATCCCAGATTTCTTGTGCTATTATCTGTACGCTGAGCTCTATCTAATATTTGTGTTGACCTTACAGAAACTAGAACTTTTACCTCAACAGAAATAAAGAGAGTTAAGACTATGTATGCATGCATGCGTTGACCCTGCTTGGTGCTGATGTGCTGGGCACAGGTAATGGTTTCTCACTCACTGTAGGGATGCTATAGCAACATGAGGTTCGGGCAAGGCTGGTAACGGTGCCCAGGAACTCAGTGGTTAGTGGTGAATCAGGTGTGAATTTTGTCAGATTACACAATGTAATTTCTATTCATTGTATCCCACTCTTCACCTAAATTTTCGCTATTTTATTTTATTTCTTTAACCTTGAGAATAACTATTTTCATTTTTCATATAAGTAAACTGAGTCACAGAGCATTGCATACAATGCTTAAACTATGCACTTTATTTAAACATTTAAATATATATTGATTGATATTTATAGAGGAAGGGAGAAAGAGATTGATCGATTGGTTGGTTGATTTGCTGTTCCACTCATTTATGCATTCATTGGTCGCTTACTGTATGTGCCCTAACCAGAGATAGAACCCCAACCTTGGGTTATTGGGATGACACTTTAACCAACTGGGCTACACGGCTGGTGCTAAACTTTATACTTTTAAGTCTCTTGATTCTAGTTCTTTCCACAACACTGTAGATGCAACCATTTTCTCCCTCCAGGTCCTCCAACCTTCCCATCTGATGACTATCAGCTTGTTCTCCAGACCTATGAGTGTGTTTCTGTTTTTACTTATTTTGCTTTTTTTAGATTCCACATAAAAGTGAGATCATAGGGTATTATTTTTTATCCATTCATTTATTGATGGGCACCCAGGCTGCTTCCACATCTTGGCTATTATAAATAATGCTGCAGTAAACATATGGGAACGTATATCTTTTTGAGTCAGTGTTGTTGTTTCCTTTATATAAATACTAAGAAGTGGGATTTCTCAATTGTATGGCAGCTCTATTGTAATTTTTTGAGGAATCTCCATACTGCTTTCCACAGTGGCTGCACTAAATCACATTTGCACCAACAGTGCTTGAGGGTTCCCTTATTTCCACATTTGTGCCAGCACTTTTTACATTTATATATGGACCATGACATTCTGACAAGTGTGAGGTGATATCTCATTGCAGTTTTAATTAGCATTTCCCTGATGGTTAGTGATGTTGGTCATCTTTTTATGTGTCTATTGGCCAGCTGGATGTCCTTTCAGGAGAAATGTCTACTCAGGCCCTCTGTCCATTTTTTAAATCGGGTTGTTTGTTCTCTTGGTACTAAGTTGTATGAGTTCTTTATATATTTTGGGTATAATCCCTTATCATAGGTAACATTTGCAAATATCGTTTTTCCATTCCATATGCTCTGTTTTTGTTCGGTTGGTGGTTTCTTTTGCTGCGCAGACACTTTAATTTGATACAGTCCCGTTTGTTTTTTTCTTTTTGTTTCCCTTGCTGGGTGAAATATATTTAAAAAGATATAACTAACAGCGATCTCAGTTCGCTGCCTGTATTTTCTTCTAGGAGTTTCATGGTTGCAGGTCTGTCACTTAAGTGTTTGATCCATTTTGAGTTACTTTTGTGTATAATAATGTAAGAAAGTGGAGCAATTTTCTTTTTTTGTACTTTGCGTGTGTCTACCCAGTTTCTCAAGCCCCATTAATTGAAGAGATTGTCCTTATCTCATTGTATGCACTCTTGCCTCAGATGTCATGGATTAATTGACTCTGTAAGTGCTCCGGGCTCCCTATGATCTGCGTGTCTTCGTGTCGGTACAATACTGGATTATTATAACTTTATAATAAAGTTATAATATTAGAGACATTGATATTAGAGACATCTAGATATGGAATGTGTAATCCGCTTTAATGTGTTGTTGAACCCAGTCTGCTAATGTTTTGTTGATAGTTTTTGTGCCTACACTCATCAGGAATATCATCCTGTCATTTTCTTTGTCTGGTTTTGATATCAGGATAATGCTCGTTTTATAAAATGGGCTTGAAAACTTTTCGTTTTCAACTTTTTAAAAAAGTTTAGGAAATATAGGTGTTAATTCTGTTTGTGTTGGTGATTTCGGCTGACAGGACCCAAGTCTGTGCCTAAGGCATCCGGGGTCCTGGTGGAGGAGCAACTGGGGGTGGGAAAGCAGGTGCATGTAGTCATGACCCGTTGACCCTGCAGGCTCCCTTCGTTCAGGCTGCAAAGGCTCTAGCGATGCGCCGACGGGCCTGGATACGCTGTACAGACCTGGCAGGCTGAGCGCAGCACGTGGGTAGAGCCTCACTCACCCTGCAGAGGGGGAGGGGCCATAAACCTTGGCGTTCATGAGCCCCTCCAGCCCAGAAAGTTCCCGCAGTCCACGGTGAGCTCCTGCAACTGCGCGGCACTCTCTGAATGGCCTCTCTAGCGCATGGTGCTGGAAGTGGTCCCGCGCGGAAGCAGCCACTGCGCAGGCTGGTGCGAGTGGTTTCGCTGTGCGTCTGCGCCCTTGTCCTGAGGCTGAAGGCTGTGAACGGGCTGCCACGGTCCTGCAGGTAGGTCAGAGCCCTCCCCAGGGCGCCCCCAGCCGTCCGGCCGGCTGTAGGGTGGTGGAGGGTAGGAAACACGGGGCGCCTGGCTGCTCCGCCCAGAGAGTGCCCCAGCTCCGGGAGTGCCCGCAGCATGGGGCTGTCTCCAAGGAGGGCTGCCTACCTGGGCAGGTGGGTTGGTTTTGCTTGCGGAAGGGGCCGACTCTATCTTTTGCCACCCTCTTGAGCTTCAGAAAATGTTTTTGAAGGTTAAAAATATGTATCGTTAAAAGAAAAAAGGTATTTAAAAAATATGTCGAGAATTTATTTGAGCAAAAACTGATTCGAGCGGTGCTGCAGCCAGTCCGGCAGGCAGGAAGGAGCTGCGAGCAGCTGTACAGATGAAAACCTTTGACGGGCTTCTAGAAGGGCATGCACACTGGCAGCCAAGCTCGGGAAAAAAGCAGGTTGGCTATTGCCAAGTTATTTTTCTGAGGGGCTGGCAGGGTGTGACCTGAGAATTGCAGTTTAGGTGACTTTCGGCTGGGTGAGATTTTACAACCTCAGGATCCACCAACACCCCCCCCAACTTCTGCTGCTGCGGGTGCGGGGGCCAGTGCTTGTCTCACGGGCAGGGACCATAGGTCAGCTGCCGCCGTCACCTCATTTGCTCAACATCTCCTGGGGATGGCTGCTTTTTGTCGCTGCATGTGCGGTGTCCCAAAACCATCGCTTATTATGCAGGGTCTGGCAGAAGTAATGTCTGCTTGAGTGTGGTTGGTAGGGTGATAATATGGGCATAACAATTTATAGTTCTAATTTGAACATTTCGCCTAAAATGTCATGCGGTGTGCTTGAGCGTGATACTGTTATGTTACAGAGTTACACGCTCATGATGTTGTGAGAGACGGGGGCGTTACTTGTGCCAGACCCTGTGTTCGTCCAGGGTTGTGATTGCTGCAGGAGAGAGGCTGCCTCCTGTCTCCGCTGTCTGGTTTCGGCTGATGGGCTCTCCCGCCCATTCCTGACTGTCAAGGTTTTGTTTTCACGTTGCTAGTCAGGGCTGCCTGTTTCACACGTGTCCACACAGCCCTGCCCGTGGTCCTTCCTGTGGGGAGCAGGCCGCCGACACAGGGTAGCTCGGGGCCTGTGTGATCTCGCTCCTGCACTCCTCCTCCTGCCTGGCATGCTCATTCAGACACTGAGTTTATACCTGGCCCTTCAAGTCCCAGTTTGAATACCTCTTCCCAGGGCTCCTCAATGAGAGTCACAGTCCACAGCCTCCTGAGAGTTCTCTAACACGGCCCATGGCACTGTCCACACTCACTTAATGTTCCACTTCCGAGGGCCTCTCAGGTGTGGGTGGAAATGCCCCACATTCAGATGTCCTCTGCTCACCTAGCACAACATAGAAGGCGTGGCCAAGGCTCAGAAATACATCTGGAACCTGTGGATGTATTAAAGTATTTCTTAACTTCAAGCAGTACAAGTATGTTCCTCCCCAAGAAACATTCCTAGTGTTGGGATGTCAGTAACAAACCACTTCCCCTGACCGGCTGCTTGGAAACCATTTTTGGAAATAAGTAAAGTGAACTGGTCTTGTCCTCAGCACTCATACTGTTGAGCAATATAATTATGTAGCCTCCTTCCTAATTAACCCTTTCAAAACTCTTAACGAACTGACTGAACACTTGAGAAGCAGAGGTTATTTTTATGTTTTAATCGACACGGAATGATTCAGCTGAAAATCAGCTAATTCAGCCACTGTCGTTTAAATGAGTATAGGCTCTGATTTTTGCAGGATGTCGTTGTAAACACCAACCACACAGAGAATGAGTCCCAGTACTTGTGAAGTAGCTGACAGCAGTCAGCCCAGAGCCAGCAGGAAGGGACAGGCAGTGACAATACCTGTCCCGGACATAGTGGTTACCAGAAACGTGACTTCTGCTTCAGCTATGCATTTGGAGGGATGCTGGAGGAATTACAGTGGAAGCTGAAGGAAGGAATAATGCCTTCTTAAATTCAGTATGTGGTGGAGCCATCGCTTCCTGGCCTCTTGGCCAAGATCAGCTGTAGTATCTGTTCTTACCAGTTCAGGTGGAGCCAGTTCTTTTAGATCAATATACTGCATAGAGGTATCTACCATCCTTCCCCATAAGAAATACATCATCTCTCTGCCTACACGTGGGGGGGGGGGTTGTGGTGCATGTATGCATTTGCTCTTGGGCTGCTGAGAGTGACAAGCAGATAAGGAGGGGGTGAGGGAGGTATTCCGTACACGGGGGAGGGAGAGAGGGAATATATGTGTATTCATATATATATATAGAGAGATATAATCTCCACTTCGAAGTTCAAAATGGATTGGCTTTCTGAGTGTATAAACACCGTTAAGTTGCAAGATAAACTTCCTTCAGTGCTGAAGCTGCCAGAAGATACTCTTGCCTTCATTCAGTAACTTTTGTAAGGTAGTTAGTGGTGTGTTTAACTTAAAATCAGACAATATAAACTAGAAATATCCCATTTAAAACCACATTGCCTATTTCACAAAACATAAGCTGCACTATTCATTGTGCCATAATACATGCATTATTTAAGTTAGGTTATCTTTAACTTGCGGCCATGTGAAAGACATGGTAAAGCAGAACCATGGGAGAATGTGGGAGGATTTTCAAAAATACCGGCTGTAAATCCATCCCAGAAACCCTGCTCGAATGACCCAGGGTGCAGTTCGGGTCTCAGGGCTTGGCGGCGTCCTTGGGGTGCTCCGATGTGTAGGCAAGTGGAGGGCCACCCTGTTAAAGGAAGAAAGCTTCCAAACACTAATTTTAATGACTATCGATATACTTTATTCATACACATGCTTATTTCCACGGCTTCGTAATGTGAGTTTTAGCAGTGCAGTCGATCGCACAGTGTGGGAGAAATGGAAGGCTTCCCGCAGCCTCAGCCTCTGTCCTAAACACCTGTTCTTCAGAGTGTGCAGAGGGTGTGAGAGAGTCGTCATCCCCGGTAACTCGTGCAGCAGATTTTACGGCTGGTTCCTCAACTTCAGTTCTCTTTGGTAGGGTGAACCCAGTGTCCCTCGTGACTCACAGCTGGGGGCTTTCCACAGCAAGCTGGCCGGTATGAAAATGAGTCAGGTAGGGTGAGCCTAGTGGAAGGCATGTCCTTCATGGAGCTTGGAGCCAGTGGGGTGGACTGAGACCCAGAGGGAGAAGGAATGTGACTCTCAGAATGCTGGGGGGAGTGCTAGGCGAGGCCTTTGAGAAGAATATGGGACAGAGGTCTCGTGAAGAGCCATCGCAGTGCCATCACTGAGGAAATGGCACTGTCCAGCCCCTGGAATCTCAGACATGGCACCTGTCTTCACACAGCCGCCTGTGTGGTGCCTGGGGAGAAACGTGAGCAGAGCACCCAGTCTCTGACGCAGACACGGGCTGTATTCATTCTGCACAAGTGACAGTGATGCATCTTAGACAGCATGGAGAACGGTCTGAGCTAGCATGGACTGAAATGGCCTGAAGCACTAAGAACAGATCAAAATACTGTTTGGGCCTCTTTGATCCTAAGTCTGCACCCCGGTCTTGGTCAGTCAGATCTTGGTATTCTGAGGAAGAAGTTGAGTGATTGCATGGAAAAGCATGTGGGCAAACAAGAACAGACATAGTGTACCTCAGAGGCTGAGAACAGATGAGTCCCTGCAGCAGGCGACCCTGAAGCAGACGGATGCCACCCCACCCTGTGGGAGAAGATGAGACCTCAGTGCACAGGTGCAGCGCCTCCCTCACTCCTCCCCCCACTGCATGGCGCCCGCGTCAGCCTGTCCGGACTCGGTCCAACAGTCCCTGCGGTGAGGGGGGGCAGAGTGCAGCCTCTGAGTCCCACTGCGGATCCTCCAGTATATGGTGGGTAAACACATTGTGATGTTTACAGACAGGACATGTGATTTTCATACTAATACATAGGAAGCACATATGTCTGACATTTTGCTCAACTTGTGTGTGGTGGCTGTCCTCCAGAATAAGTGTGGCTTCCCAGGAGGGGACTGGGCAGCTGTACTCTTCGTGCCCCTGACTTCCTCTGACTCTGCATAGGGACTGAGCGAGTTGGTTGGAATGCATGGTGGGGGGGCATGCGTGGGTTGTGATGGCTTCATGGGTGACTTTGTAACTGAACCGAGAAACGCGTTGTGGGAAGTTGCCTTCTTTCGGGGATAACTCCCGTTCCGGAGCGACTACTAGTAAGGTTCACCTTACTAGTTACTCATGTCCATCAGTTTCAGGGAAAGATCGGGTAACACTGAACCGTTGATGATTCAGCACCACACTGAAAACACCAAATGCCAACAGTATCGAATAGCCGACCAGTTCATGGTCTTGAGCATTAACCAGCGTTTGTATTTTCACATAGGGCCAGAGGGCGCCTGTTCCAGGTCTGCGGGGGCCTCATGGTCTCCGTGGCAACGCTCCACTCTGCCTGTGTGGTGGGTGGGGAAGAACCACTGACGGCACCAAAACGATGCCCTTCCATGAATCACTGTTGACAGGAACAGGCTGCAGGGTGGCTGCTCAGCGCTGCTCAGAGGGACTGCCCCAGGACCAGAGTCTGCGCGGAGAACCCAGACGTGGAGTCAGGGGCACTCCTAGAGGCTGCCGACCCCCTCCTGTGATGGGAGGGCCGCTGTGGAGGAGTCTCCGGTCTCTGAGCCGCAGGGTCTCCTGGGGTGGTGTTCGGTGCATCTTGGGGACAGCTCCCCACCTCTGAACAGGCACTCGGGGGCCGCAGGAGAACGGAGGTCCTGCCTCCCAGTCTCGCCAGCCCCGTCCCAACTCCAGGGAGGCATCCATCCCGCTCCCCTTCGGGGGCTGGGGTGAAGGTGAGGCCTGTCGGAGCTCTTGGGCAGACCCCAGTGGTCGTCCAGGCTTGGGGCTGGTTCCCACTGGTGGGCAGGAGGTGGGTTCTTGGGGGAAGGTGAGGAGGTGCATCTGGAAGCGTGGCCATCCAGAGCCTGTGGGGCTGAGTGGGAAGTCAAGGTCAGAGAGGCTGTCAGGGCGGCTCTGCCCAAAGGCAGGAGCCGCTGAAAGTAGAATGAAGTTTGCCAGCCGAGGGCCGGGGCAGATGCCCTGGCGACGGGGACACACGTGCTGGGGGTGCAGGCTGCTGAGTGCGTGTGTGTGCTGGGCTCGCCGTGAGCATGGGAGCGACGCGGTGGTGTAAGGGGAACTGTGACTGGAAAACGGCATTCCGAACCGCACAGGAACGCCTCTCTTCCCTTCCAAGTGCTCCAGATTTCTTGGACTTCCGTCATCTCACGTTCCTGGAGGTGCTCTGCAGGTGGAGGGTTCAGAAGTGAGCACAGGGGCTGTTGAAACAAGCAAGGCTCTCACTCGACCTTGTCTACGTGCAGTTGTTCTCGACCCCCGCCCCCCCCACCTCTGGTCCCCGGCCAGTTTCCTCGGGGCAGACACAGAAGGCAGCATCGCCTCTCCCCACCCCCGCATGACGGGCCACGGGAGCTTCTGCGCCTGAGCTGTAGGCTGGGCGTCTTCTGTCTCCTGTCTCCTGCGTAGGCGCCTGCGTCCGCCCGTGAGCCTCCAGTCAGGCTGCCGTCTTTCGGATGACTCTTCAGGTTCCTTGTGTTGGTTTCAGCGCCAGTCGTGGAGGGATCACTGATTTAACTGATTTTTTTGAATGAGGAAATTCACATTACGCTGTTTCCGTAATGCGATGAGTAACAGTTTGGATCTGCTTCAGTGTTTAAGTTGATAAGCATCCTTAACAGAAAAAAAAAATTAGCTTAGAAATGTGAATTCATTTGGCTTCCCAGAACGATTTGCAATGTAAAGCACTTCCTCTGAGTAATCAGAGGTGGTTTCAGGCTTTAGGGAGCGGCAGTTGCTGAGGCCCCGGACCAAGCTGGATCCTTCCAGAGCGGCTCAGGTCACAGCGAAGGCTGCCTTGGGGTCCAGCTGTGGGGAGTGGCGTGCTTTGCATGCAGGCTCCTGCTGCAAGCATTTGGGCTTCGTAGGGGTGCAAGTGTCATCTGAGGGGGCCAGCTGCCTTCCCGGGCAGTGCTGTTTATAGCGTCCCCGTGATCTGGGTTCTGGCTCTCGGCTTTACAGTTTCAGCAGTTCCCAGATTTGAAGGCTCCCGGAGTGGATCCGATGCAGGAAGGAAGACAGGCAGCGTCAGTGACCAGAGCTGGGCTCGTGGACCAGAGGTCAGCCTGTGACGGGAGGGCAGGAGACGTCCCTCTCCAGGGACAGGGACGCACCGTCTGCCGAGCAGGCTGGACCCCTGTCCTGCCTGGAAGCGGACGTGGCTGCGGTGTGGAAGTGGCTGTGGTGTGGACATGGCATTGCGGGGATAAAGCAGTAGCAGGACCCCCCCCCTTCAGGTGTGGTGGGAGCACTTCCCACGGCAGATATCCTTTAGGACTCCTGACGGCCCGTCCGTCGGGGTGTGTTGTCCTCGGTTTCTAGAGGGAAAACAGGCTTTCCTCCACACAGCATGGCGGTGAGTGAGTGAGTGGTGGGCGTGAGTGGGACCCCGTGCCATCCAGCTCCGGTGCTGGCCTCGCCTTTAGTGACACACAAACCCCACAGGTGCCACCACTGCTGTGAACACTTGGCACACCTCCCGCCTGCTCGGTCACAGCAGCTGAGACGTGCCATCCTGACCTGGGTTCGTTTTCACATCGCCTCTGCACGGGCTTGGGGGTCGCACGCGGGCCCGGAGAGACCCCACCATCCCCTGAACTCACTGTGCTCGGTCCTGCGGTGCGGCCTCACTTGGTATCTGTTGTCGACTATTGTGGGTTTCACACCTGATGCACGCCATCTCTCCCCACCCTCACGATGACATGGTGCTCCTCTTTGAACGTAGAATGGATCTAGGCCTGCATGTTTCCAAGAGTTTCTCCGGGTGTCCCAATAGTGTTGCAGAGCATCAGGGAGAAACCTCTGGGAAACAGAAGAACCTGGTTCTCACCAAGGCGCCGCCACTTGCCACTGCACTGGTGATGGGTGACCTGACCCCTCGGGGGTGATGTCCCACCCGCAGAGGTACCATCAGCGCAGGGGGCTGATCCGCACAGAAGTGCTCTTTAAACCCTCTGCCGCCGCTGGTATCTGGAAAAGGCTGAACAAAACTGGTCGGTGCCGCCTCAGCCTTTCAAGAGTCATTCAGAAACAAGAAGAGTGAGAGTGAGGGGTGGGAAATCCATCTTCACCGATGCTAGGAAAGTCTGGAATCCTGAGGCACAGTGTGCGAGGAGAGGCTGGCGAGCGGACTGATTGGGGCGCCTAGGTCTGCACCTGCTCAAACAAGCAGGCCCGGGTTGCCCAGCCCCGCCCTCCCTGGAAGCAGCACGGGCTCCTCGGAGAGCTCCCACCTTTGTACACGGGGCTGTAGACTGAGCCGTAGGATGGGCCGGGCGCCCAACACCTGCACCGCCCTTCATTCTGCGGGTGAGGGAAAGCCATTTGCTGAATGCGGCTGCTCCCCTGGTGCACAGACTTCCCTCCCCAGACGGCTCCGGAAGACCTCGTGTTCCCGGGTGGAGACTGACCCAGACCGAGTTCGGAGCCCAGCCACCCCGCTGCATGGCCCTCTGGGGCTGAGTGACATTTCGGGACCTGCCTGGGCCCTGGCTACCTATCTGCTCTCCTGTCAAGGTTAGATGGGTTGCTTGCCATGAGGGCACGTGGCAGACCTGGAGAAAGGTGCCGATGTGGGTCCGTGGTGTCGCAGCAGGTGGGGTGCGAAAGCCCGAGTAACTGAGTAAACGAAAAACAGACATTGACGTGATCGTCACACTTGATTAAAAATGGATGAAAATGGGTTCAAGGTCTAAATGTAAAGCATTATATAATTTTTACAGGACCGCATAGGAGAAAATATCTGTGACATAAGGTTATGCTAAGAGTTCTTAGACCTGATCCCAAAAGCATAAAAGAAAAAAATAAAAATCGGTGTGCACGAAAATGGAAACTTTTGCTCTGGGAGACACCCTTTCAAAAAATTGAAAGGGAAAGCTACAGACTGGGAGAAATTATTTGAAAATCACATTATTAAACCAGAGTATATTTTGAAATAACTGTAGGCTCCCCAAAAGAAGCAAAAATAGAACTAAAACCTCTTGTGAGCTCTGCAGTGGTAAAATCTCACCCAGCACAGTGCAGCCCAAAACCAGGAGCTGGCCTCCTACGATGGACCGGATTCCACGGCGAGTTCGGGTTTCAGCTCGTTCTGCACGTGCTTGCTTCCTCCCGTGGGTGTGGGTGTGGCCATGGGAAATGGGAAGCCCACCGTGGACTCCACAGCAAGGAGACGAACACTCCTGTTCTGGAGTGGCCCCTGAAACTGGCAAGCGGCACTTCAACTCCAGCTGAGAAGATGGGTTAATGAGCACGTGGAGGAATGCTCAACACAATGAACCTCTCCAGAAATGTAAATTAAGCTGTGATCTGCTAATACTGAACGCACGTTGGGATAGCAGAATAAAGCAAACAGAAAGTAGCAAGACCAAATGCTGAGGGGCACGGGAGAAACAGGACCTGTGGCTGGTGAGAACGTCACGTGGTCCAGGCCCTGGAGAACGGATTAGGGCCCTTATGGAATGCAACTCAGCTAAGCTTACCATGTCATACAGCTGTCACAGTCCTGGGCACTCATTTTAAGTTCACTTAGAAACTTTCACGGGAATCCACAGAGCACCTGTATTTGTAACAGTCAGAAACTGGAGCCCACCCAGGTGGTCTCTCAGTGGGCAACGGGGTGTAGACCTGGCAGCACCTTTCTGGGACGGAAACCACTCACTGCTCGGGAGCGCGGAGTGTGGACGCGAGGTCCACTCCCTTCGCAGCTCTTCTGTGTCCCGGAGGCCTCTGGGGTGAGTGAAGGCAGTGTCAGAACATGGGCTGGCATATGATCCACTTTACCCCGAGTCTCACAGCGACGGATGCAGGGGAACTGGGGGAGGGACCAGGGTGCCAGTGTTGAAGGGACGCGAGACAGAGTCCTGGGGGTGACTGGACGGTGCTGTCCCACCTGGGAAGCTGGTCACACAAACCTGCACGTGTGGCACATTTTTGTACAGTCAGACCCACACCTGCGGACGAGAATGAGCCTGGGCAACACACGCTAAAGCCTGCGTCAGCAGGGAAGGCAGTGCGTGGTGCGAGGCCAGCCTCCTGGTCGGGACTGGGCTGCAGTGACATGAAACTTCACCCCCACAGAGGGAGCACAGGAGTTGTCAGTCCTGCATTTGCCGCTTTTTCTGAGCCTACGGCTATTTCAAAACAAAAAATTGAAAGAAAAAATCTTTTAAAAGTTATAGCAGTATTCTTCCTAGTGAGATACCTTTGTGTAAAGAGGTTGTAGTTACCATATTTTGCCATGTCTAATGCACACTTTTTTGCCCAAATTTTTGAGGGAGAAATGAGGATGCCCATTATACATTATAGTAATAATTCAGTATCTTTATAAATGTTTTTAATTATTTTACTTATGCTTATGCATTAAAAATGTAACTCGAGAAAGCAATAACAATATCCGTACCCAAAATAATGCCCTAGAATATGATCATTGGTTTTGTTTCTAAATATAAGTAAATAAATAATTGGATTAAAAAATTAAAATGAAAGATTTTTTTCTGAGAGTTTAGGCCAAAAATGTGGGTGCGCAGTGTGCATGCGAGCGCCTCATACAGGGCAGATGACGGTGGTTCCTCGATGTCTCTGTGCCGAATGACTTTTTTACAGCCAGAGTGAATTGGCAAAAAATAATTAAAAGCACCACTGTCAAATATAAATAAGGAAATTGTAATTCTGGTGCCTGAGCTGGTGTGTCTGGAAATTAACTTCTGGAAATTCATCTTCTGACTCCAAATGCTCTCCAATGTGCTCTGATCCTTCCTCCTGCTTCCTCGGCCCGTTTCAGAGACATTCCCTACTCCTTCTCGAAGTCCCCCTTTGAGTCACTCGACCCAGGTGCCGACGTCTAGCAGGTAAAACTGTCTTCAGTGGAGAAGTGTGAGCAGAGGCTTCTCTCAGAAGCCGAGGGGTCTCACCCCTTGACTGTCTGACCTACTCTCCTTCCCACTACCGAAGGCTGCTTCCTCCTTCCCGGGGGAGTCTTCTCATGAGGGACGCTTCTGAGCCTTTCCTGAGTATCCGATCAGAAGAGGAAGTGGAGCGGTGGAGTCCTCGGTGCTTTTTTTTGGGGGGGGGCTGATTACTAGCCTGAGTCAGAGATTTTTAGGGCTTTCCCTTGCCTGCTATAGGCAACGCTCAGTTTAGGCTGAACACAGTCCCATTTCTGCACATCTGTATCTATGAAGCAGGACTAATGCCCCTACTTGCTCAGGCCCCCTGTCTCCCTGGGTGTGATGGGGAGGGGTGTGTGGCGGGAAGGTTGCAGGGGACCCCAGGGTGAGGCGTGATCATGGGTCACCGATGGAAACTGGGCCATGTTGCTCCAGCCTGCGGAGCAGTCAACGAGGGTCCCGAGCCTACCTGCAACGGATGAATAGGGGTGGGAGCAAGAGGCGCGAAGAACGGCAGCAAGACAAAAGATTCTGATCAAGCTGCAAACTTTTATTTAAACGGTGGGGGTTATATAGGGGCGGGAAAAGGGAAGCTGCTCTGATAGGCTGCCCCGTGCATGTTCACCTCATGCCCTTGGTAGTGATTGGTCAGTCAGGTGCATGATCAGTACCTTGATTGGTCAGTCAGGTGCGTGACCAGTACCTTGATTGGTCACCGGTTCGCTTGCTCTGCGGATGCCCCCAGGGGGCAGTGCTGGCGGCTCAGACCGCGATATGCTGTCTTGCTGACGACGTCAGCGAACTAAGGCCCCAACATCTCCTCCCTTTTTGTTTTTTAAGGCGAGTAGGTTGAATATTGTCTGGACATTAACCAGCTAGGGGAGGCAGTGGCCAGGCTCCTCCTGAGCTCACCCTGAGCCCCATAAGTACCTTTCTCGGAG